>PVKH010001487.1:0-30360 GCA_004027955.1 Chaetophractus vellerosus
GGACACACAGCAAGAGCAAGCAGAAGGGGGGGGATATGTAATAAATAAAAAATAAATCTTTAAAAAAATTTACATTCTGTGATATGAAATGTGCATATGTTTTGTTTTCTAATTACTGTTTTTTAATTCTAGTGGTGAAACCAACAGAAGCCCCTACAGAGCCACCAACACCTCCCCCGCCTCCCACTATTCCACCAGCACGGGATGGTAAGTGTAGCTTATTAGGCAATAAATTCAGCAAATGGGATATATGGACTTATTTATGCTGCACATGCAAAATTTACAATTTATTTAGAGCATTTATGATTTATTGTTTTAGATTTTTAAAAATTGCCATTAATTTGTTCCTTCCCATTCCCTGGTACATTTTGGTGTGAACAAAATGAGAAATAAACAACTCCAGTTCTTCATTTGGGGCTCTTTATTTCATAAGCTTTGCAGATCAGATTAAGGTCTAGCAATATTAAAATACCTGACACATTCCATAGTCACGTGGTGAACATTTTTCTTCTGCTGGACCTTGCATCAGCAGTCACTGTGAACCTTCTTGGCAATGTCTGCATCCTAACCCCTGAAGCCTTTGGTTTTGGAATTCCTGGCTTCTGACCTAAGTGCCCTGGATTACTAAAGCTAAAAAAAATTTCCATTTACCAAAGTTTGAAAAGTAATTGTTCCTTGCAGTGAAGTAGTAAAAAGACTTACTGTGCTATCAAGGCTGATCTCTCAGTAATTTGGGACAATTCTTTAGTGCTTTATCAAATTAAATTTAAGCTGATTAACCATTGGTTTATTCTTTTCCCGCAATCTGTTTCTAGCATTTAATAGAAAGCTTTTTGGAGTTTAAAAGTATTTTAACTCATTTATTTTATTTCATTTTGAAGGATCTGGAATTCTACAACTTCATTAAGCCTATTGAATGTGTCAAATTAAAATATAAAATTGCATTTTTATAGGGTAAAATAATAATGGGTTTCTTTAAATTAGAAAAAAGAAATCCACTAAATCATCTTGGTTTAAAAACATAAGTTTGTATACGCGACAATTTTGTTAAAAAAAGCCTCCAAGTCTGGAAATTAAAATTAAAGGTAATTATTTTCTTTTCCCATCCCCCCAAATAGTTCTTGTGGCCTAACTTAAAATTTAAAACGCATTTTTGCCCAGAATATTTGATAATTATTATTAAATGCACACCACTGGTAGCTCTTTTTAAGCCCTGAACATCTTTGCCTTTCATTTCATTTCCCCTCATTTATTGTTTGAAGCCATCTCAGTAGTTCTAGGAGGAAAAAGCCTTGCATAATGGATATAATCAAATGGAGTAATTCCGGAGCAGGAATTGAGAGTTAGTTAGACCAGCATGCCTCAAACTTTATTGTGTGTACAAATCACCCGGGCATCTTGCTATTGCTGATTCTGATTCAGGAAGTCTGGGATAGGGTCCGAGATGCTGCATTTCCATCAGGCTCCCAGGTACACTCCAAGTAGCAGGGTGTTAGTCTGCACTTCTCAATTATACAATTTCATTTCGAATGAAAGAATTAATAAGATTTGGGACTTCTGTTTTTTGTTTTTTGTATTTTCTAGTATGCAGAGGGGCCAAGGCAGATATTGTGTTCTTGACTGATGCTTCTTGGAGTATTGGGGATGATAATTTTAACAAAGTTGTAAAATTCATCTTCAATACTGTGGGAGCCTTTGATGAAATCAGTCCTGCTGGAATTCAGGTGAGCATCATTCCACAAGGGGCTATTCATTTGCGATGTCTTGCTATTTATTTGAGCTTTCCTTTTAAGTAGAAAGATTTTTCAGTATGAACTACAATTTGGCTTTCACTATTTACTATTTTACACATATATTTTTGGGAAGGTGTGGGCTGTAAATGACAAATAAGTAGAAAAATAAATATTCCTCTAGTTATTCTCTTTGGAAAGATAATTTTCCATTTGGAGAATTTAGGGGACTCTTACTCTAACTTATTACTTAAAATTTCCAACAGTGATAGATTCCCATGAAAAGTCATCCATTGCTCTGGAATTAAATGCATTGTTATTACCATACCCTATTAAGTCAGAAGAACAGTGATGAATAGAATGGGTGTCTGGAAACATGTTGCCTCCTATATTTGTTACATTTCATATGTTGTCTTCACCAGAAGAAATGTCTATTAATGAGTCAAAGGGTATTTCATTTGCTTTTCTAAAACTGTTACTACCAATTATCTTACCATGGAAACACTCCAAATTCATTTGTTTTATTAGAGTAGAAACTTAGTTATAAACGTTTATACTTCCAATGAAAGGGCTCAAAGAGTAATGCATCATCTGACCCTAACTTACCTATAAAGCCAAGAATCTCCTCCTCCTTTCCAAATATACGAATGAACTAAACTGGACACTTAGGTCCAGTGGCTCTAACCTATTTTGGGAGGGCTTTCCAGACTTCTCTGAAAATCTGATTAAAGCTATTATTAGCTCTGCATCCTTTAAGACCCACTTCAAATTCCACCCCTTCTGGAGAAACTTCCTTGATGGCTTTAGACATTCCATGCTCCTGAAGCACTATTTTGGTGTCACTTCATATTTTCATTATTTATCTGTGAGACTGTCTTCTACTTAACTTGTTGACCCCTTAATGCATGAGACTATTTTATTAAAAATTTTTTCTCCAACGTTTCTCTCGGTGAATTTTCTTGTTTTTTTTTGACAGTTTATACCTCTTCATTGTGGCACATTAGAAACATTATGAAAATAAGTGATTTTTTCATAAACCAAAAATAATTTTATAAATAAATTATGTTGATCTTCCTCTTTTATGAGAGAGTACTTTATTGAATGTACTAGATTTCAAAGCTCCAAATAATACTGTGGACATTGTGCCAACCCAAGAAGAATGAAAAGTCAGCCTAATTATATTTCTAATTTAAAGTGTCAACAACTAAGCCTTTTTTTTTTTATCCTTTTAGCAATTAATATTTCTAACACAATAATAAAAAATACCTACCATATTTTATTAGCTTCTGCATACCAGCTCCTTTGTATACATGTTTGTTAGTGCTTAAAACAACTCTAGAGAGTAGGTATAATTATTTCCATTTTATTTATAAGGAAACCAGAGTCCAGAGAGTTAGGGAATTTCTCCAATGTTATGTAGCTATAAATTGCCAGAGTTAGAATTTAAGCCCAGTGAATCCTGGCTACGAAGTTTATACTCATTCCACTAAATCACACTGTTGCTAAATTTGTGATGTGTTGATTATTATTACACATGTGACATTTTTATATTACCATGAGAATGGACATGGCCAATGAGAAGGAACAGTAAGCTGAGAACCTGAGCACTTGGGTTCAAGGTGGTACATTGTCACTTTCTAATGCCCTGACATCATTGTTCCCCAGCTTTTCCCATCCCTTCCTACATCTCAGAGAAAGACACCATATGATGCAGTGTATTTTAATTATTAATATCAATAATTGACATTTTCATTTTTAATATTGATGTGGAAAACTTAGAAATTAGAGAAGGTGATCAGACCAGAGTAGTCAGTGTTATAATATTAGCCATAAAGAGTTACAATATTTCAGGTCTGAGACATTTTCTTTCCCACTCTACAGCTAGGAGAGTCACTTGAAGATTGAAATACAAAACGGGATGACTTATGCTTACGACCAAACCACATTTCCTTTCCAGGTCTCATTTGTACAGTACAGTGACGAGGTCAAGTCGGAGTTTAAGCTGAATACATACAACGACAAGGCCCTAGCCCTTGGGGCCCTCCAGAATATTAGGTACAGAGGAGGAAACACAAGAACAGGTACAGTTAATCAGAATATATGTAGACCTTCACTTTCCAGGGCGTTCGGAATGGTAGAACTGAATGTGTCATCTCACCCCAACAGCCAAATTCTTATCAGTGGGAAGTGGCTAATGGCGTGAGGGCAGCTTTCACTGAGGTGACACTAAAATGTTCCATGCCACCTTCTGTAGGCAAGGCCCTCACGTTTATCAAGGAGAAGGTCTTGACTTGGGAGAGCGGCATGCGGAAGAATGTCCCCAAGGTGCTGGTTGTGGTCACAGATGGTCGGTCACAGGACGAGGTCAAGAAGGCAGCTTTCATCATCCAGCAATCAGGTATGCAGGGTCACGAATTTAATGCCTAGTGATTTTATTCGTTATTTTAACAGTTGTAAATGTGCAGGAATGATTACAGCATACCAAAATAGCTCATTTGCATTACTATTCCTGTTTTACTCTGCATTCTATATCCTTGTTATGTTAGTGTTTATTTGATTATAGAAATTTGGGAATTGTTAATAAAGGACATGGTGTATTCTTTGTATAAGAAGTGATTCAGGGTCTACCAAGGGCAAACCAAATTTCTTCTGAGGGGCTGGAAGGTTACATGAAGCAACGGTAGTGGGAGGATCCTAGAGCAGCTTCTTGCTTAGCAGAAATGAATCTTGATGTCTTTCCTGCAAGGAGAGACATCGGGAAGCCTTTTTGCTTTAGCGCATCCAATGCAGATCTTCTAAACCAAACATCCGGAGAGCCTCCCAGCAACACTGCCCTTTGGATTGGTTATTCAGGACGATAAGAGATGAAACTGATCTTTCTAGTACTTTCAGTAAATCACCGTTACCACATCCACTGTGCCAGGCAGGGTCCAAGATAGACTTATTTTAGAGAGAATTATTTGCTATATGTGAATTATTGTAGTAAAATTTAAAATACGTTGTTTCATGGAAATAGGTAAAATTATGACTTGGAATTAGCACCAAGTCATACGTTCTTTTTTCAATAGAGGTTTTCCTTTGAGCTGATCTTTACATAATTTATTGCCATTATGTTATTAATATACTTTGAGCAGGTTTCAGCATATTTTGGGCTCCTGTCTGATTAAATTTGGGATTATGAATTGCTCCTCAAGTTACTTCATTGATTTCTAATTATATCCCTAGTGCTTTTCCATATAGTTTATTTTTTCCGATGTTAAAATGAAACTTTGTTTGTTTGCATTAGGCTAAATAAATGAACGTTTATTGCCACTGGGAGTTGTAAATTCCATTTCAAAGGTGGCCAGAGTGCTGCTTCTGAGCCGAGGCCGTTTGGAAAATTGGCCTTAAGAATTCAGATTTAAAAATGAGCCCATTCTTGGTTTCTGAGTCAAAAGCTTAAAATGTAAATGGTGCCCAAGAGAGCTGCAGAATTCATGTGCATATCCGTGCCGTGGATCCATGGAAGGAAATGTGCACCCCATTAAGTCTTTATGCTTTAAAAATCTTCATCTTTTAATTGTTAGGGTTTTATTTTAGGAAATCCAATTAATTGAATTTCATAAGCCAGAATATAAGAAAATCTGCAGAGTACTTATTCATCAAAGACTTTATGTCAAATAAAAACACTTGCTGAACACACTGAGAAAATACATCTTCATTTCCAATACAATTTTATTTTGAATTGTTCAAACAATAAAGAAGGGTAGAAAGGGATACATAAGTCACTCTATAAATGCTACTCTGCAGGGTTCAGTGTCTTTGTGGTTGGTGTGGCCGATGTTGACTACAATGAGCTTGCCAACATCGCCAGCAAACCAAGTGAACGGCATGTGTTCATTGTGGATGACTTTGAATCTTTCGAGAAGATTGAGGACAACCTTATTACGTTCGTTTGTGAAACTGCCACTTCAAGTAAGTCATGGTAATATGGACCCATAATCTCACTTGTTTTGAAAAATAATTACTTAGTGAGTCATTCTCTATCCTATATGGGATCAAGTCTGTGCATAAATAGATCCTGGAAAATCATTTGAGAACCTGATGAATCATTGTTCATATTGAGATGTGTGCTTGTCACAAGTCCATTTATAGCCTTGAAGATGTAATATTCCTTGTAGGGAAATAAAATGTTTTCATATATCCTTTTCCCACCATCCCAACATCCTGTGACCTTTCAGTAAATTAATCTGCAGCTTAGAACTGCATATAAGGAAGCATTTCTCTGAGATGGTTCCCCCTATTAGTAATCAATTGGTATCAGTTCTGTCAAAAAATGTCCTTCTAGAGAACAATGGGAAAACCTGATTTGTATGTATGTGCTCCACAGAAATTCAGGTGGTTCTCATTTGTTTTTTTGAATTTAGATTTTTCTTATCTAAATTATCAAGCCCTTAAGTTCAACTTATAAAATACAGTGATGGCTGAAGGTTTGGGGTATTATATTGTAGAGATAGTTATGTGGCCAGTCTAGGTCCTGGTCTTAGGCAGAGCTATGCTTTACAAGTATAATATTTCCCCCATTAAACACTGTATTAAAAATTCAGAACTCTGTTTAGAGGAGGTAGTAGTAAAAAAACTTCAGTGGTTTACTAAAATGTAAAACTGTGGAACCCTTTGTTTAAATGAAAATTTATGCTGAAACCCGAAATGGAGCTGCAGTTGTGAAAGTGGGTAGATTGGGCTGCATTAGTGAAAGTGCTCATAGGGCTGGAAGTGTATCCCTTCCAACCCAGGGAGCCCTGGATATGCTTTGGTATCCTTGGGTTCTCTGGGGGATGGGGTGAAAACTACCGCATACTTGTCACTAATGCTTGATGTTTGGTAGTCAGCCTGGAGGCTCTGGTGCTTGTCAGACAAGAGGGTTGGTTAGGGGTAGACTCTTCCTGCTTTGCAGAAATCTAAAGCATTTCCTGGGAGAGAAGTTCTTTAATCTGTTGAAAAACGTCTGAAAAATTTCCCCTTTAATTCTACTTTAGTATTCTTATGAACACTGAAATATTCCAATTGGACTAGAAAATTTTCAGGAAACATTTGCCACACTGGTCAATAGTATACTTCTCTTAAAGAAAGTTTATGGGAAATATTTTATAACAGGTTAAGTTGATAAGTTACTTCATTATAAATGGAATGAACAGCCTCATTACTTGATAAACATAGCAGCTTTATGTGCATATATAATATTTGTGTATGATGTTGGTGAATCACGCTTAAAGAATGCTGTGCATTCCAGGTTGCCCTCTCATTTATTTGGATGGCTACACCTCACCAGGTAAGCATTTATACTCTTGGCCTAATTTATTTCAAAATTTAAACAACAAAACAATTAAAATCAATACATTTAATATTTTCTTTTCTTAAATGAAGGTTTTAAGATGTTAGAAGCATACAACCTGACAGAAAAGAATTTCGCTTCTGTACAAGGAGTCTCTTTGGAATCAGGGTCTTTTCCCAGCTACTCAGCTTACAGGCTTCAAAAAAATGCTTTTGTGAATCAGCCTACAGCGTAAGTATGGCAATAGGAGGGTCTTTTTCTTATAATGGGCAAGAAGTTTCTTTGGGGTTCTTGGAATCTTTGCTGACTTCCTAGCACTCTAGAACTTTAGATTTTCAGAAGACTCCTTATGGATGACCTAGACTGGTTTCCTTAAACACAGTTGCAAAATTTTAGGCCCAGAGGCATTAAACATCTTCCATAAAGTCATAGAGTGATTCAAGCAGGACACCTTTGCTTGTTATTCTCAGAGCCAGGAATCTCTTGCTGGTATTGCAGTATCATGGATTACTGACCATGTGAATTTAAGGTTGTGAGTGTAGTCATGCATCTTCTGAGGGAGGCTGTTTAAAAAGGAAGACAACTTATCATTTGGAACATTTCTCCCTGTGGCACAGAAAGACTGGATGGAATAAATGCAGAATGAGAGCAGGCATTCTTTTTTTAAAATTGATTTTATTGATACATATTGATAACACATACAATTTATCCAAACTGTACAATCAATGGTATTTGGTATAATCACATAGTTGTGTGGGCATTCTTTTTAGTGTTTCAGACCTCCAGAAAACTAAAGGCTGAGGTAGTTTTGCTTGTCCATGATCAGACAGTGGGTAGTTTTTATTGGCTGATGCCCCAGTAGATTTGGATGTTGTTATTTTTCTTCATGATAATTTGCACCTGGGTATGATAACTAAAATATGTGCATCTTATTTATTAAATGAAAACTTTTTTTATGTTGAAAAATGTGTTTGGCAATTTATGGAGAGAAAAGAACAAGAAGAAATAAAATTTTCAGAAACTTAGGACAGGGTCAGAAAATGCTATCTGAAAGTTGAAATGCTCTGGGAAAGCTGATGGAAAATTCAGGTTAAGACCAGAGCTAATTTCTTTTAAGGAAGCACAGATCATTTTATAGTTCAACCACACTGCTGGTTCCTAACTCTTTTATGGTTAACCACATTGGGTCATGGCTGTAGATTTTTTAACTAACCACAACACTCAGTGTTTAACCCTTTTAGTCACCACCAGATATGATTCTTACATTTTAACTCATGGCAGCTTATTGTCCTTTCAAGAGTCAGAATTTGTGGTTGGAAGGAAAGAAGCACCAATGCAATGAAAACTTTTTATTTTTTAATTTTTTAATCACAAGCAGTAGTTAACTAAGGAAAAATGAGAAAAATTGGCTAGGTGAAAAATGAGTTGATATGGAAAATAATTCTTTTACCAAGGAATATTATTAAGATAGTTTCTTCTTGAACATGTAAAAGACACCGCATCAGCTCGTCCAAAGCATATGTTTTAAGAAGCAAAGCAGAATTATATTTCAGAAGTCTTTATGGCACTAGCAATGTGGTACTAGCACATGGAACCTCAGGAGACATTTTGTTCTCTCTGCCAAAATTCATGAAGAAATAGCTCCTTTTCAGTCCAAGAGTGGATCAAGGCCTTTTTCCTACCTTCAGGGAGAAAAGTTATTAAATGGTCTCAGACAGAAAACCATCAATTCTCCTTCAAAGATTCCCTCGAGCAATGACAGACTTAGCTATGGAAGGACACACGGACAGCACATTTTGTTGAACAGCTTTAGAGCCAAGAAACATTTCCTTTTAATTTAATCATATCCCTTCATCAACATTAAATGTTTGCACGTGTACATGACCTTAGCATTTATTATTATTTTTGTTTTGGGGAATATATGAGCTTCTGGAGGTTAGTTGATTTATTTGATTTCAGGGGAGGAATTTGGAAGTGTAAAAACTATTAGATATAGGGAGGGAGAAATTAAAACCTTAAGCTATTTTACATATGATCTCATATCCCTGGCACTGGAAGTTAAGAATATTTTACAAACTTCAGTCTCTTTTAATTACATTCATAGTTATAATGTTTATCACACTAACTTTATTATACAATGCCACAATCCTTTATGAATCTAGAAAAAAATATTTAAAAGTAGGATAAAAGATCATTTTGTAATTTCCCAGAATGTATAACTTTACCAGATTTATAAATAATCTATTACCTCATACATAATGGGTCTTCAGTGTTTGTTCTTTTGATATGTTTCCTAAATTTTCCAGGTTATCATTAATATTTTCTGACAATACTCATAAAAGGCATTGGTTCCAAGATTTAAAATATCCTTTGTTTCTGATGAGAAATCCTATTTATTTATTTATTTTATTTCATTTATTTTGTTTTGATCCAACAGAGAGGTACACCCAAATGGACTCCCTCCTTCCTACACGATAATATTATTATTCAGACTCCTCCCAGAAACTCCTAGTGAGCCTTTTGCAATTTGGCAAATCACTGACAGAGACTACATACCACAAGTTGGAGTGAATGTGGATCGTAAGGATTTTTATCTTATTTTAAGAACACAAGTATATATTTTTGACTGTTTTCTTCCTTTCCCTTCCCTTTGTTCTTTACTAACCTTCTGAATATATTTACTTGATATATGCTTTTATGTTTAAACTTTTCAAAATATAACACATAAGTAAAAATTCCAGTTACATTTTATATCATTTGAAACTTTTGAACTCTCTCTAGCAAGAATTATTTGCTAATATGTTCAATGTAAGGTATACTATGCATGTGATTTAATAACAATTTTATGTTGACTACAGCTTCCAGCAAGACATTATCATTCTTTAACAAGGATACAAGAGGCGAGGTGCAAACCATTACATTTGATACAGATGAAGTAAAGACATTATTTTATGGAAGTTTTCATAAGGTAAAAACGTAAGATTAGCTGAGTCTTATTTCTAGAAAAAATATGACTTAGAACTTTAAATTTGTTTCCTTTTATTATTTATCAAATGTCATCTTAAATGGTAGAACCATAGCTATATCTTTGAAAAAATTTTTTTCTAAAGAATTTGATTAACTCGAAGGAAATTTAAAACCATAATTCCACTAATCAAGAGGTAACTACATTAACATTTTGATATATTTTCAGTGCTTATTTCTTGTCAAAATTTGAAGCATAATAGTATATACAATATTTTGCTACCTACCATTTTATTGTAAACCTTTGTTATTTAGTTTCAAAAGCTTACTTTCAATGGATTATTATATTTTAATTTAGAAAATATATTCTTCTTTTATTTTTTTTACCTTTTAAATTTTATAGAACACAGTGAGCTTCTTCTGCTTGCTTGTTGATTGGAAATTTACAAACATTCCAGTGAAATGTAGAGTAAACATTTTATCAGTCCAAAAGTTACCAATATCTACCAAAAAATTTTAAGACAAATGTTAACGAAATTAACTTTTACATGAATATACATAGGTATTCTCTAAAAATATCTTGCTAGAAGGTCTTAGATGCATTCTTAGGTGGATTGTCTATTCTTGATGATCATAATTTTTTATATGTCAAAGGATGGTAAGAGTACTGAAGTTGGGAACACTAGAAATGAGAAGAAAAATCTAGGTTAGGAATGGACTTGTTGCACAAGTCGTCTAAAATTTCTCCAATATGGCACACAGGAAGATTATCCCCTATATATGAAAGGTAATATTTCCAGTTCAATCTGATTTTCAGGTGAAAATGAATATCCTTCCTCTACTTGAGTAGATTTAGCAACATTTCTTGCTGTTTCTGCTCCTGTGGATTCTCGGCTATTTTCCTTATCCATGAATCAGATTGTTGATAAAGATGGCAAGGAGCTCTTTTCATTGAGCTCAGAGGTATTTCAATGTGCACATTAGAGAGAACTAAAAACACGTAGAAGGAAGAAAAAAAAAAGATCTCTGAGTACCATAGTATAACTCCTTAGCAATTGTCAGACTCTCATGTAAAGTGCTATAAAATAAATGCCCAGTAGGAAAGCAAATTCTAGTTTGGTGAATATTATTGGCTTAAACTAATCCTTATCCCATAAAAGATGTTGACTTTGGAAAACTTCTTCTGAAAAATTTTGGCTTATTGATATACCTGTTAAGCTTATATTTGAGTATCTTGCTGAGGACTATTTTATTTTTCTTTCATATCCACTGAAGATATTGAAAATCTCATCTTCTAGTAATCAATATAACCATTTAATAACTATTATTTCTTAATTTTCAGTTTTCATGGAATGCTTCATTTTATTCAAATCCAAAAAAGTAGGATTTTGCAGAGGTTTATAGTAAAAGTCATTAGTTTTTATTGTATTCTTTTCATTTCTTATAGGAGATAAAAATCAGATTAGAATTTTATTTGTGTCCAATAATTAGGAAAAATGTCTCAAATGAAGAGACTTATTAAAGAATTAATTTTGTCTACCTGCTCTGCTCTCTATTTTTAATCACATTTGTACTGTACTGTAACTTTTAAAATTTCCTTTCCCTGTTCCTATCTGCCTCAGATACTCAATTTTTTTTTCAAATTAAGATAATTATTTTTTTGACATTCCCTTCTTCATAGCATTGGCCTTTCAGTGAGATGTTTATTTTCTTCGTCTTTATGTAATGTCTCTTCTGTCTTTTTTTCCTCCCTCATGTCTTATCATGCTCTTTCTTCTCTACCCGAATTCTCTACCTTCTTCTGTCATAATATTTTCCTTTTTCACTATGCTGTTTTTTTTCTTCCATTCTCCTACTCCATTCTTTTAACCCATTCCCTTACCCCATCAATTTGTGTACCAGGCTCAATCACTATCAGCACTTTGCATTCTTCACTGATCCAAGGAGTCAAGAATTCTTCTTTCATGTTTTCACCTCGTTCCTGAAGTCCTTGCGTCCATGGGATGAGAATAAGCAGTACTCTGACAGCAGAAAATTAGTGCAAAGAATGGGGAGGGGGCTCTTTGGAGAGAGGAGATGTGTTAAAAGGGCCCAAGCAGGGAATGGCAGACATCTTTCTCTTCTTGTGGCTTCCGTCTGAAAACAGTGTGTGTCCCTTCTATTCTAACGGTTGACATGGATCCAAGTGAGAAATTTATATTAAGGGGAATAAATGGAATAGACAAAAAAATAAATCCGGAGGTTATGGTAGAAGCTGGAAAGGGAGATAAGTGACAAGGAGGTCCCCATTTCTTTCTACTAGTCTATGACCAACCATGTTTGACAGTTGAGAAATAGACTGGATGTCCTAAATACTTGGGGCAATGGTCTATAGATGAAAAGCCCATTCTGAAATCTAATACATGTGTTTAAAAATGTGATAAAACACTGAAGAAATGGTTGGAAAATGTGCTTTTAGGATGTGTCTCTTTATGGTTAGCATTGAATGACAAGTGTATTTGGAATAATTTTGAAACAAATTATAAGTTTTGATTTTTAAATAGTTTTGATGTATACTGTGGTTTTCCAAATATTTCACGAATATTTGCTTCTGTGGTTGTTCATACAAGAGCCAACAAATACATTTTAGTTTTTATTAGATAATAAATATCCTAGGAATGCTTGTGTGATGTTCTTCTTAAATTCAGTATTAGATGATTGCCTAGGGGAATTTAACACTTTTAAAATTTTTAGTAAGCTGAGGAACATTTTTATATAAAAGCAATTACTATTTACCAACTTGTAGATGCACTAAACGAATGCTTTGATGGTGATTCTATGTGGGAAAAATGTTTACTGTTTAAAAAGAATCTCTAGAGATTGTCCTTATGCTGACTGACTCAGAGCACTTAAGAGATTTCTGTTCCTTTTAACTTAGAGCCAAACTTTTGAAAGTAATCAAGTGCTTACTTGAGCATTTATGGAAACTATGAGCCTAACTACAAACTCAGGGATAACCCACATTCTTTACTTTGTTAAAATACAAATATGTAAAAAATTATCTGTACTAATAGATTTCTTAAAATTCTGAGTGTCTTCAGTATCAGACAAAAATAAATTGACGTAAGCTTTTTTCCTTAAAAGGAGTTTATATCTTGAATTATATTGGTTTCTAGAGTTGACTCTCTATAGAAGATGTGCTAATGCTTTACTATGTCAGATATTTATAAGGTGTGCAGGTTTTTTCTGGCTGAGATTGGAGAATAACAAATTAAAAATTGAATTTAGCAAAATCAGTGAAAGACATTCAAGACTCCTTTGCTCTAAGTAATATATATAATAATATTTATGACTCATTAGCCTCTATTTAAATAGTTCTCTATAGTTTACAAAGTCATTTCATCTACTACATCTTCTTTGGTCATCTGAGTTAGGAGTACATATTTGGAAAACAAGAAATTATGCATGTATATGTGGATGAAGGAAACGAGACCAGAGAGGATAAGTGGCATTTCTAATTTGTTAATAAGTGGCATCATTGATATTGCAACCCTTTTCTTGGATTTTTAGTCCAAGACTCTTGATTTGTGATGAGAATAGTTTAACAAACATGTTTCTTTACCTTTGATCTGAAATATGCAGAAGTCTGCCTTTTTTTTGTAGAAATTTTTTTAATGGAAACAAATTATCTTTTTAGGTTCATATTGTAGTGACCTCAAAAAGTGTTAAGATTTACATTGACTGCTATGAAATTATAGAAAAAGACATCAAGGAAGCTGGAAATATCACAACGGATGGTTATGAAATTCTTGGAAAACTACTTAAAGGGGAGAGGAAATCAGCTACAGTAAGTCCCTTATTTTTTATTTTACTCTTGTGTTAAAATGGTATTTTATAAGTAAATTGATGAATTTTAAATTGTTAAATTTCTTGGTCAGATTGAAATATTAGAAAAGTTACATGGAGAAAATATGCTGCTGATGGAACATAACTATGTGCTTTATAGCTAGAAACTAAATAAGATACCAAGGCACCTGAGAATGTCATGTAGTCATCTGAAACAAGAGAGTACTACATAGATATTTGCCAACATAATCTGTGAAATCTAAAATAGTTCTTATTTTATTCTTCAAAGATAATTATTGTTAATACAAATTTGTGCAATCGGGACATTAAGCATTTGTGGACTCTAGCTGTGACTGTCAGTAAAGCCTTTTGTCCTTCACAGAGAAGTCACTCATCCATGTCTCTCCAAGGAAGAGCAGTGGACTAGGGCAGCCAACTGAAAACACTACTGGCATAGTTGTGCTGACTCAAGTTTCAGACGGGAGCAGGCCAACCCTATTTACAAAGCTGCCTAGTAGTAAAATTTAAAATCTAACATCGTCACCATACCACGCTAATTAATTTCATATTAAATGTAAATGGATAAACATATTGTTCCAAAAGTAAAGCTAACATTTACATAAACAGCTTTGGCTTCTATTGTTCTTTTTTAAAATGTCATTTATTTAAATTAGCTTTCTTCCATGCACAGAATTTTTTTTCTTCTGGATTCAAAAGTGAAATATTTTATTCTATAATATAGAAACAATTCATATAAATGTAATACAATTGGGATCAAATCCTGACCTCTTGTTGAATATTGGATTTGATGTTTAGATAGTACACAAACAGTAAAATAGTTAAACAAAAATTTTAAATTAAGAAATAGTGCAGTTATATCAGATATTAAAAAGAATGACTATGTCTGAACAACCTTTTTATTTATTAAAAGAGCTTTGTTTTTAAACTTTAGAAAGAGAAAAAATTGGGGCCGGCTGTATAGCCCAGTTGGTGGGCACTGGTTTGCCACATGGGAGGCCCTGGGTTCAGTCCCCGGGCCTCCTCGAATGGACGGGCTGCCTTGAGAAGGCAAGCCAACGTGGGCGGGGCACGCAGCCGCGGGGAGGGGGGGCACGCTGCCACGGGCAAAGGCAAGCCCCCGCAGGCGGGCAAAAAGGCAAGCCCCCACTGGTAAAGGCAAGCCCCTGGGAGCAAGGGCGAGCCCCCACGAGCAGGCGGGCCGCCGCGCCGGGGGGCTGACTCGGCGGGTCGCCCCGGCAGGGGAAGACAAGCAGACACAGAGGAACGCAGAGGAAAATGAACGCAGCGAGAACAAGCAAAAAGGTGGGGATGTATAATAAAATAGAGATAGATCTTTAAAAAAAAAAAAAAAAGAGAAAAGATTGAAATAGTTAAGCTGAGGGCTTTTAGGGAAGTTAGTAGTCAACCCCTAGGTAAAAATTTCTGAAATTAAGTGCATCAATTCTAGAATAAGCAAAAAATAGTTTCTTTAATGTTACTTTTCTACATGGCTGAACTCTTTAAAGTTGATTTAAATGTGTGGAGTCTTTAAATTCATTTAAATAAAGAAATTAATGTTTGCTTAAGAAAACCTCACTGAAACATTTCATTTTAGCCAAGGAAGTGAATCAGGCATGGGATTTCACTTTACCATCTTTCTCTTAGGCATGGGGTTTCGTGTTCTTTCCTTATGAAGTAAGGATGGCATATCTCTCCAGGGCGCACAGCTTTGAGAGAGTCTGTGTGACAAGCGGGTAAAGGTCACTATAAGAAAACGTTAATGTAAAACGTTTTCCATGCATCTTTAACTGATGTTGCTGTTGGTTATTTGCAGTTCCAAATACAGAATTTTGATATTGTCTGCAGTCCAGTGTGGACCAGTAGAGACAGATGCTGTGATATTCCCTCTAGGGTAAGTAAAACGGAATTGAATCCTGCTGTTCTTTTAATAGTCTCCCAGGAATAAATTCTTGTTCTGGGGGGTGGTCTGGGAGAGGAAGTAGCACTCAGCAGCTGCATTTTCAGGATAAAGCCACGGGATACACATTCTGTGTGTGCTCATCAGGTACCTCAGCTCATGCCAAGGTCTCTGTAACCCTTCCCTTGCAAGCTGGAAATGCACAGGGCCTTGTCTGGAAATTCTTCCTAACAACCAGGGCTGTTATGCATAATCGGAAAAGTCCTGCTAAGTCAGTGTGTTTGGGCAACGCACATACTACAAAGCACCTCCTATTGCTCTTTATTTATTATTTTACTTTGAAGAAGCTTTAGATTCCACAAATGATAAATCAAAAATACAGGGGATTCCCATATTCCTCACCCTCTCCCCCTCCCATACTTTCCCCCATTAACACCTTTCATTAGTGTGGTATATTTGTTACAATTGATGAACACATTGAAGCATTGGTGCTAACCACGGTCAGTAGTTTACATTATAGTTTACACTTTGCATTACACATTTTTATAGGTTTTGACAAAATGTATAATGGCCTGTATCCATCACTGACTGCCACAGTAAACAGTGCCTCAAGCAGGGGTGGTCCTGAGGGTGCTAGAGACATCTAGACTCTATAGGCAGGGCAGACAATCTCAGGAATTCAGCACCCTGTCAGTGGGCCTTACCTTGGAATATATGTTCTCCAATGTAACAGAGTCAGACTCATTTATAATTTCCCTACACATAGCTCTTCTGCCCTTTTTATTTTAACCTTTAATTAGCACTATACACATTAAATATATGTCCTTATTGCTTCTAAAATATCAGTTTTTTAAAAGAAGAACCATCACTTCCTTGGATATCTTAGGTTTTTTAGATGGTGTAAATAACCATACTTGTATCTGAGATGATGGCTTTCCCCCATATTAGCTTTGTAGCTGTTAATAGTTACACTTCAATACTGATGATGGATTTGAAGCTTTAGGCAAAGAAAGAACCATGTATATCCACAAGATGACTGTGTATTCCTTTCACAAATATTTATTGAAGACCCATCCTAAGTCCAGCACTATTCCAAGTGCCAGGGTTACAACAATGAAAAAAAAAAAGTAAATTCGAGTGGGAGCAGGGAAGAGAAAGAAGAAACAATTAAATATACACCATGTTATAAAGTGAAAAGTCCTAGGATGAAAAACAAATCAGGGCAATGGGATACCAAAGGCTGTTACCAAAACCCCTCACTGATATAGTGAAATTTAAGCAAAGACCTGAATGAAGTGAGGTAGCAAACAATGTGGATAACTGGAGAGAGGGCATTTCAGCCAGAGGGACATGCAAAGGCCCCACAGCAACGGTATCTTCTACATATTTGAGAAACAGTAAGTAGATTAGTGGGTCTAGAGCAGAGTAAAAGCAAGGGCGAAAACTGGTGGGCAGTGAGATGGAGAGGGTATGGGTGCTGGCTTACAGATCATGGAGAGCCTTGTAAGCTGTGGAGTGGATTTTCAATTTTATTTTGAATGAAATGGGAGTTGATATCCGTGATATGCAGTGTTTCTTTAACATTAGAGAAAATTGGATTAAATGGCCAGTGGTTCTGATAGTCTTGTAAACATTTCTTCGTCATGTGAGTTTTCCTAAAGTAAAACAAAGACACAAAGGAGTGAAGTTTGAACATGAGGCTAGTTGTAATGATAGTTAGGAATTAATTCTACAAGTTGGTCAACAGACTTCCTTGTGTATAGAAGATATGTTGGGGGGAAAGTGGGAAGTCGTTTTCCCCTAAATCCATAGGTAAGTTGTCTTTTCAAAATTTCAGAGAGATGAAGCAAAATGCCCTGCACTTCCGAATGCTTGCACATGTACACAGGACAGTGTTGGACCTCCAGGACCGCCAGGCCCTGCGGTAAGGAAACTGAAATAGCCTCTCTCGCGTTTCCTTTGAAACCTTTGGAGTGATCATTCTTTTCCCAGTAGGAAGTCCATAAAATGCTTCCAGCTATCTGTGTTTTCTAGGTCAGAATAAGCTAAATTGCAGACCATTTTTGCAGCGTGTTTAGAGATCTGAAATTGAGTAAATCAAGAAGAAAATTTGAATTCTAATATTTGAACACATTTCTCCTTCCACACAGGATGATGTTACCAGCTTGTCTTTAAAAGTTTTTCTCTTAAAGATATGAGCCTGTGTTTTCATGTGTAATTATATGATTCTGAAAATTCCTTATGTTTTACTGAAAGCTTCTTGCATATACATTATGGAGCAATGGTTAGGGGCTGACCCAAGAACAACTTGTTTAGAACCTAGAACGTGTGCAGCTTATGGAGAAGACATAGCCTTAGAATAACATACGGAGATGGTAACTTCATATTTATGATGATATCATAAATCCTAGTGAACGTAGTGGATTTGAAATCACTTGAGTGAGAGGACTATGATCAAATCTATTCATGGAGGGAGGGGAGGACAAGAAAGGGCATGGCAAAACATTGAAGATTGCAGCAGTAGATTTCATTGATACATGTGGAATCCTTTGATTTGGTCAATCTGATTTCTGACCGGGGCAAGTGTGTCTGAATGGCAGTGGCATTTCCAAGCCCTGTTGACCTCCTCTTCTAAGAAGATTGGTGATTAACACAGGAACAGCTCGGCGATTCTCAGAATATGAAACTTTACTATATTTGAGTCCTAACAAATAATGTACATTGATTTTAGGTTAGCTACAATTCAACTCCACAGAATTAAAATTTCACTGGGATTATCATCATTTATTTTTTATTCACAGTGATGTTTACCTAATTTAAACTCATAATTATAAAACTAAATACTAGCTGTGACTTTAGATGGCTTTGAGAAATAAGGATTTTTTTTCTAGTTTTCAGGTAACATTACTGGTGTCACTGTCATATTTATTTCCTCTTTCTTCAGTGGTCTATGAAATACTGTTACTTAAATACATGTTCTGAGGTTTGGATAAATTTTTTTTTTTTTTAAGATTTATTTATTTTATTACATATCTCCCCTTTCCCCCCATTGCGGCGAAGCGCCGAGACTTGGTCACTGCGCAGGCGCGGCTTTCCCCGCTTGTGGGCGGCTTCTGCTTCTATTCACGGCCGGCTCTTGCTTCAGTTCGCGGGTGTCTGGCTGCGCTCCATTCGCGGGCGACCTGCCCTGCCCATGGCGGCTTTTGCCCTGTCTGTGGCAGCTTTTTGCCCTGCCCACGGCGGCTCTGGCCCGCCCATGGCGGCTTGCCATTCTCAAGGCGGTCTGCCCGCTAGGAGAGGTCCCCGGGAACCAAACCCGGGGCCTCCCATGTGGTATGCCGGCGCCCTATCCACTGGGCTATCGAGCCGGCCCCTGGATAAATTTAAGACACTCCATTTGTGTATTATTTTCCATGAGCAATGCATCCACTTAATTCCAAAACAGATTTTTCTTTTTCTTATTTAAGTAATGTTTACTTTTTCCATTAAACTTCAACTTAGATGAAAACATTTGCTAACAATAAGTAAAATTCAGAATGTAAAGACCAGGCACTTAAAATGCACAAAATTTTTCAATTCTCTTTCCCCACATATTTGTATGACATGAAATATTTACTTAAATATTTTGCATGCGGCTGCAGAGTTGTCGATTGTCTGGAGAGTGCACTTCTTGAAACAATTTTTATATATCAACATCTTCCTATTTCCCTTATGTTCACACTAAAATGTGCTCTTAATATGTATTTTAGGGAGGACCTGGTGCTAAAGGTCCCCGAGGTGAAAGAGGTATCAGTGGGGCAGTTGTAAGTATATTTTAGAATGCATTTAAATTTTCATCTTTTTGTTGAAGTCTGGTTGTTCACATTTCCACTAAGTTGTTGTGAGACCTTGAGCAAGTTAGTTCAGGTTTAGTGTGCTTTGGGTAAAATAATTACCTCTTGTCACATCCCTAAATGTCAAAATGATGGATTATACTAGTCAGAGAAAGAAATGCAATACATTACATCTTGCAGCTATCGGAATTGTGCGTGGGAAATCTGCCGAAGCACCTTGAGGGGTCTGTGGGAACAGGAGGAGGCAGAGGGGATGATTTGGCCATCCACTGGAAGAGCCTATAGGGCGTGGAGTCCCGCTAGAGAGCAGGAGGTGACTGGGAACAGTTCTGCTGCTCCTTTATTTATCTGCCCCAGAGAAAGACTGGAGCAGCCAAGGATGCTTTCACTCAGTGGGGTCACTGGTAGCTTCTGCTTGTTCCAGACTAGTCTTGGATAAAAATTCAAACTTCTCAAAAATATTTTATGAAGAGAATGTGTAGTCTATGAATTACTGTTACTTACTAATAAGTAGCCAACCCAGCTTGTAAGGCGGAGGCTGGGATACTATCCCAGGTCTGTCTGTTTGCAAGTTTGTGCCCTTTTCACCTAGATAAACTGCAAAGAAACCCCAGCCTAGAGCATCTATCTAGTGGAGATCTGTTCTTCACTTGCTTGATTTATGTATACTTTGGTCACAGATAAACTCAAGACAAATCAGGACTGGTTTAACATAAGTCAAATCCAATGAAATGCATACACTGATATATATTCAATATATTTTAGTTCCTTTAAAAATCTCTTTCTAATAGGACATTTATGTAAATGTAAGTGCTTTTTAGTGAATGTATTTCACTTTCCAATTGTTCTTCTAATAAAGTAATAAAGGGGAGAAAGAAATGACATTAATAAATTCTTTTATAGATATATAGATTTCTAAAAATGTTTGCAAAGATGATATGATTCGTCTCAGTTATGAGGACAAGTTTCTGACTGGATGTTGGCACTAGAAGAGCATTTTATGACTTTGTGGTTGTCTTTCCTTTCTATTTTAGGGGCCCCCTGGTCCTCGTGGAGATACAGGTCCACCAGGCCCCCAGGGGCCCCCAGGTCCGCAGGGACCCAACGGACTCTCTATTCCAGGAGAACAGGTAAGCACAAAGGCTTTCTGTGTTAAATGAGGATGGTAGGTTGACATTGAGTTTAAATGGAACATTTTTCACTATAATTTGCCAAAATCTAATGTTTTCTCAGAGAACTCAACAAAGTTAGTCATTGAGATGACTTCTCCTTTGGACTACAATTTCAGATACGTAAATAGTATATGTAATAACATATAACTCAGAGAAGCACTGTGTAGAAGAAATTATTGCAGTTTATTTGACCTTTTCTTTTTTTGTAAGTAATGCTTATATCCTTCAAAATTCTGAAAGCTTTGAAGTCGTTTTCAGTCTGTGGCAACCCTGGAATCCTTTTCTAATATTTGTGACCTAAAGACAAGTTTACATGAACTTATCTAGATCCTTACCTCTTTTTAAAAATCATTTTGTGAAATGTTTTCCTTTTGTTCCAAATGCTAATAGGAAGTTATAAAAGGTGTTTTCCATTTTAAGGATCATGTTTTATTTAACTACTAGCTGTTTTCTGTAATTTAAGATTAAACTAAATGAATATAGGAGTAAGGACACAATAAATGCATAGGTCTTAAATTTAGGTCTACATTCCCTTTTTTGAGATGCCCTAATAGAAGACAGATAAATTTTTTCTTTTGGTATTTAGAGGAAAGAATAAATAACCTATAGCAAATATAGCTAGAAATGAGATATGTGAAGAAACAGTGCTTCCTTGATCAAAAGGTTTGAATGCATTTACTTTTAGGTTCTTATATCCAATAAGTAATTTTAGGGCCTTTTTCCTTTGCTACTACTACTATGAACAAATTATCAGCTTTAATTAATTTTGCTTTGCTTTTGTAATAACTGTCTTCAAGTAGGTAGTTATAAGAGCTGAAATTATATTATTTTGTTACAATATCTTACCTAATATCCTTCTATTCCAATGCAGTACCAAATTAAATATATTAAAGTGAAAATTAGTTTTTCCCTTCATATTTTATTTTGATGAAAATCCCTCATGTTAAATTATGTTTTTTTCAATGGTTGCTATATTAAACAATAATTATATAAAATTATCCCATAACATTATTGTAAGTGAAAATTACAGTTATAGCATTTGTAGTTTAAAAGGTAGGATCGATCTAAAGAAATGATTTATAATCACTTCTCCTCCTTCAAAAATACCCTATGTGCTCATGTCAAGACCCTTACCTTGGATTTATGAAGTGATGGAGAGGTCATAAATGGCTCATGTCTTCCCTTTTCACTTAATTGCTGAAAAAAGCCCAAGAGCTGTTTTCCTGTTCCTTGCTCCAGGGTCGCCAAGGGATGAAAGGTGATGCTGGAGAGCCAGGACTTCCAGGCAGAACAGTGAGTTGGTCTTAAAGTTGCCTTTTCTCTTTCTGTCATGTGTTGCGTGAACAGTTACCGTTGTAGTGTCTCAAAAGGTTAAGCTGTAAAGCAGAAGCCCGGATATGTGCTCCATGTCATTTCCTTTTCATTTCCTAGTTTTGGGATCAGTTCGGATGTCTTCCGGTTGACTGAGCATCTCCTGCACATCTGGTGCTCTGTGTGGCTCTGGTTTCCTGCTCCTTTTCAGAGTCCCTTGGACTAAAAAAAACATTTTAGAGAATAACAAATATCATTTCCCACACAGAAGGTAACCAAAATGATATTTTTTTGGGAGAACTTTCAGTGTTTCACTTGATTGTTTACTTTTGTACAGGGCACTCCAGGCATACCTGGCCCAGCAGGACCAATGGGACCTCCAGGAGATAGAGTAAGTTTCTTGAGCAGGCTATGATGATATTGGAAATGATATCACACTTTGCCTATTATTTAAGAACCCCCACAACTCCATTTGCATGCCTTGAAATGCAGCATTTGTTTATCTTGTGGTAAAGCTAATATCAGTGGACCATCCAACATGAAACTGGTCTCAAGGTCTATGAAACAAAATGGTGGGGCTTTAAGTGGGTCCTCAAAATATTAATTTTGGTAATTTTTAAAATTTTAGCAGAAAAAGATGGCTGGGAAAGGAGTTTAGCTGATTATCGAGTCAAGAATCCTATCAAAAGTTTTTAACCTTAAAATGAAAGTTATTATTACAAATCAACTTTTTTGTATTTCCGACTGTAGCCTTAACATTCACAGTCTTGCTGTGAAGTCAGGTCATCCTCTCCTCACCTTAAGAACTCAGATACCATTTCTGGGCCTTGATGATGGGGTAGACAGTTGCACTCAGTAGGGGCTTTGCCCATTCATGGAAACTTTCAGGTTTGCACTTGACTTGGAATAAAAACAGCATAGGAAGCCTAATCTTTCTGGGACAAGTAATCGAAGGGCACCGTGAACCTGGTGCTATGCTCTGTTCATCAATGTTATGGAAACATTTGATTTCATAGGAGACCATGAATGTTCTAGTAAGAACACAGAGATCTTTTAGTTGCTTAAGACAAAGTTTCAGACTGAGAGTAGTGTGTAACCTGACTAAATAATCAAGGTAAAACATATGGCTAGCAGCAGAATCTGAGAAGACAACTGTCACTAAACACATCAATCTATTGACCTTAGTACATCCATGATAGCACTGTGCAAAAGAGGTGGGTCATTCAGATGGAGAAAAGATTTTCCTAGAAAATAGAAAATGGTGGACGATATGCCAGTGAACTTTATTTGCTTCCATGCCTACTTTTGAGTTTGGGCGAGAAAGAGACTTTGGAAGTCTGGGATCTGGAGGTGGTAATTATATATATATCCCCCCCCCCCCTTTGGAGTGTTTTAGTTTTTTTTTTAACTCTTATTTCACACAAAGACAACAATAAGATTGCAAACATGACAAGTCAGATTTTCAATTACAAAATAAAAAACACTGCAATCAAGGAGTGACTATGTGCTGACTTACTTGCCACTGTTACTCCTGAAGTCTTGCAATAGTTTGGACTTCATGCAGGCACCACTGGGTTGCGAGTGCACTTGCCATCATTATTGCCTCTCTGAACTGGCAGTCAGGCAGCCATCACCACTATCACTGCTTCTCTGAAAAGTGAGGGCATAGGAGGGACTGTGCTTTTCTACTCTCAAATTCTACTTTGTGAATCCAGCCTTCTGGTGAGGACATTAATGTCTACTGGGATGAGGGCAAGGAAACTTTTCAGGAAATCATTCCCCTCTTCCTTTCCTAACTTCCTAAGTCACTCTTCATAGCCCTGAACATTTAGTTTACCTACCACTAATGCTTAAGGTAGGTTGTAGAGCTGTTGGAACTTAATTTTGGAAAGTTAGAGAGAGTTTTAGAACTGGGGGAAAATACTCCACCTTGAAGTCTATGGAAGAGAAGACAAGAAAGCGCAGAAGAGTAAGCCCAAGGCCCATAGTAAGAATGGAAGACCTGTTGCCAGGATGGAATTGGTGCGAACAGGATGCATGGATTTTCTTCAGCATAGATGGTGTTTCAAAATATAGTAAGGCACAGCTTTGGGAACTGTTAGCATGTAACTAAAGAACCACCTATGTACAGTTATTTACTGTAAAGACAGCCACAGGTTTCTCATCCTTCCTCACATGAGTTGAAGTAACATTAACTGCTGCAGCTTTAAAAATGAGGAATAAAATAAAATTATAGTCCAGAGTTCTGCAGATGTTTTAGCCTGTAGCTCTTCTGAGAGCATCAGAATAAAATCCTCATCACAGCTTGTTTCTTCTAAAGGAAAATGGTTGATGAGAAAGTTTCTTGGCTGACTGAAGGAGGATTGTTCAGAAATATGATACTTATCCAAAAACTAAAAGTAAAAAAAGTGCCCTACATAGCAGATGAAGAAATGTAGATGGAAGAAATGCCATTCAATACTGCTCCTAGAATACTACCATAGCACTTTGCTTCTTACATGGCTCTCAGAAGCAATGTTGATGTTACATCAGATGAACTTGAGATCGGAATTGTGTTAAACAGGCTTAGATCTTTCAGAAAATAGTCTGAAATCTTTATCCTTATAAGTTTCTTTCTTTCTTTTTTCTCTGGAGCATGGAATATTTTCTAAGACAATTTTAAAGAAATAATTTAAACTTCTTCCATTGTAAGATCAATGGACTAAGAAGATAGGTACTTCATGCAGACAGTGATCTAAATGATCCTAACTTTTGCTAAAATCCAAGAATATGGATGATATTATCACTCTTGCTTTCTGCAGAAAGTGAAACAAAAATATCCCTTGACAGAAGAATGCAACAACCATAAAAAATGACCTGACTCAGAAATCCTCAGCTGGATCTCAGAGATCTGCTGTTGGGAATGAGTGCTAACTGTGTAGCAAGATGACTCATTCCAAGCAGAGGTCACTTGGCACTGTATGGAGAGGGGAAATAAAAAGACATGGTGCAAGAGCCAAAGAGTGAGCCTGCACAGAGTTGTGCTCTGCTTCTGGGGCCCATCTCTCCTTCCCAGCCAACCCAACGCTGATGCAGTTCTGGCCTTATGTGTGAGATGAGGAGAGAAAGGCTAATAAAAAAATAAAAATGCTTTTTTATGAGGGTTGAAGATTTCCTCTTTTTTGAGTGGAGGGCATTTAAGACAGCTTTGCCTCTTGTTTCTTTTATTTGGAAGAAATTTTCCAGGAATAGCAATATAATTAGTTCTCCCTTTTAGGAAATGGGGAAAGGATTTTTCTAATCAGCCTCTCCTTCATCTTTTTTGATACCATGTGCTGTTTTCAGCAATATTCCTTTGATCCTACTTTGACCCCAGCTTTCCTGGGCAAGTTTGTGGACATTGCCTTTAGTAGAAAGGGTCATTCTTCCTTCTGACTTCTTACCTCTTATAGAAGTGAAAATCAGTAAATTCATAAAAGGAATCTGTGTTCTTTGAAGTAGATTGGTTTGAACTCTTGAAATATTTTAAATTATAATTATATAAATTAGTATAGATATTAATCATTCCATAAAATACATAGTTACATTGGAAATAATTTTTTTGGGGGGTGGGGTATATTTTTCTTTATATTGACAAGTTACCTAGCAAACAGCAAATTAGGCTAAATCCTTTTCTTCACCCTTAGCAACCTGTTCAGCATCTTTTCTCTTCAGTTGCTTATCATCTCACTAATCATTAATTAATTCCATTTTTACAATAGGGTTTCACTGGAAAAGATGGTGCGATGGGACCCAGGGGCCCACCTGGGCCACCGGTAAGAAATGAATGGGTTACATTGTTGCCTCCCCCTTCCATTTTGCTAGAGAAGAGTCAGGTGACTTTGCCTCTGAGGCACAGTCCACCTGTGCTGCAGGGTAGTTTTGTTTTCTTTTCTCAAATCAAAATGTGCTAGAAGAAACAGATGTCTTTTTTTTTTTTTTCTCTTTAAGAGTTACAGGGGATTGAACCCAGGACCTCCTACATGGGAGGCAGGCACTCAACCACTGAGCTGCATCTGCTCCCAACAGCTGTTTTAAAATAGTCTTTCTGTTTAATAAAAAATAGAAAAATGCCTCTAACTTGGCCACTAAGTGAGCAGTTAGGTTTTATGACGTTGGTGGATCCTTTCTGCTCTAGAATTTTAAGATAAAACTGTGGCTTATGACTTTTGAAATTTATGTACATTTATTACGGAGCAAACAGTTGCTCTGAGGAAGTAAGTTTTACATGCAACTAAAACAAAGGGTCTCCTTATTAAGATCTTTGGAAAAAATGCTGAAACCAATGATTTTGAACTTGCATCTGTCTACCTACACCCAAGTGAGATCACAATTAAATTATTTGAGGTGACAGATACTCTCCATGTCTGTATGGCAGGAGATAAAGACCTAAGAGCATATACTGAAATAATCTTATTGTTTATATTTAATGCATATGTTCTCAGATAAGAGTTTTTAAAAAATTACATGGCAAATTTTCATTTTAAGTATTTACTACAGATCTTAAATTTGCATAAATGATGAAGTAAGGGATTCATTGTTCTACAAAATCTGATGATTACATTTTATCAGGAAATTTTAGGCTTTAGGACATGATGTGTTGGGTCTATTAGATTTTATAAGTATTTTATTAAAATATGGCTAAAATGTTCTTCAAGTTGTGTTAAAAGAAAAGGAAGAAATTCTTATGGTTTTGATGGGGTGAAGGGTGCTAATGTGGTCGAAGAGAATGGTATGACAGATGTGCTCAAGGAAGCAGTGCATTGCTAAGCTGAGGGTGCGATTCACAGCAAAAAGGAAAGACTCGCCAGAATGGCGTCCAACCTAGTATGAAAATGGCCACCTTCTTAATTGCTATTCCAGCTAAAGTTTGCAATTCTGTGTTTTGATGGAATTTCTGATTTTGTAATAGAAATAAACTAAAAAATAGGAATTTTCTGTGAATTCACATTATAAAGAATTTACTGGGATCATAGTCTGTTAATTGTGAAACTGACTATATATAGAAATATATAAAACTGATTATATATATAAACAACATATATAATTTTTTTAGTTGGCCCCCAAATATATCTTGTAAGTATGGAATACATAAAGATTGAACTGGAATTGTCAAGATTATTTTTCATGTTATCTTAAAATCTGGTTTTACTCTTTCTTACTGTGTTGTTTCTTTTTATAACTTTAAAAACTGGTCGAACTTTGTTAGTTTACTTTAGATGGGATTTTTCCTTCATGGTAACATTCTCTTTCTTGTCCTGTGTGTTGTAGGGAAGCCCAGGCTCTCCAGGAGTCACAGGACCGAGTGGGAAACCAGGAAAACCTGGAGACCACGGCAGACCAGTAAGAGGATGATTTAATCTGTGGATGTAAATCATGAGGAGAACTGCAAGTCTTTGACATATTTATGTTATCTCTGCTGTAGAGTGTTTGAAGCATTTGTTGAAACAACGATAAACCCATGGATTTAATTTGGTACCAGTTCTAAAGATTTTTCCTCCAATTTGGGATGAAAACTGTGGTCATTAGGTTTCCTTAAGGAGAATGGAATTATGGACTCATGAGCCAAGACACATATTTCTGTACTGCATAAACACGCAGAGCTGGGTCAGCAGAATGATTCTTTTTATTTAGCTAGAGTATGCTGCTTAAGACAGAAAAATACACGATGATGGTACGTGGCGCCTCCATTCTTTGCAGATGTTAACCCTTTAACAACCTCATCCAGCCACTGCCATTTGTTGTTTTCTCTTTCATTGAGGGTGCCAGAATATTAATCTCAGAGTTAAAATAATTTATATACTTTAATCAGTTAGTTTACTTTTCTATATTGCCCTTCCCCATTTTACATCCAGTTTAATTTTCTCTTAGTCAGGTATTTTGGTTAAAATAATAATTGAGATGTTATTATGTACATCTTCTATTTGAAATTCCCCAAATATCCATAAGTATTTAAAATGACTGCAGGGCATCATATTCTTCTTTATAAGCTTTTTCTTATTTGTATGCATGAAGTGTGAATTAATTTATAAGCATTTTTTTTGTCTGATAGCATTCTGAAATATAAAAATTTATCTTAAAGATAATTAAGTCCAGTTATTAGCAATGGAACAAATTCATCAGGGCTGAAGTCTGGACAGAATTTCTCTCTTCTTAAACATTGTCCAAGTTACATAAACCCAAGTTTAACCTAAAAATGTTAATGCCGGACAAACTTATGGTAGGATCGTTATGTAATGTGGTCTGCCTTCTATGTTCCCTTAAAATTAAGCAAGTAGCATAAAGATGGAAGGACTCCTGAGATACTGAATAATCTGTGTTCATTAGCACGTGACTTAATTGCTCTCTCTTCCCCCATGGATTATGGCAGAAACTTCACAAGAGCAGTTAAAGTACATGAAACTTTTCTACCAATCCAAAATTCCACTGTTTTTAGACTGACTTTAATAGAGTCTAATATAAGAATATGATTGTTGTAATGGATGGCTGCAGCTAGAACCCTGAAAGGAACTTATCTTGCCTTTACTTGAAATCTAATCTCTAAACACTGGAAATAAAGATGATTTCTACAAATTATACACACTAAACAATCTCAGAGCAGCAGCAAATTAAAAGGCGAACCAGAACAATTTCAAAGTAAAGGAAAAAAACCTAAAAATTCCTGTAATTTGCATAAAGCTCCAAACTGAGTAATAGCAGTGTTTCCATAAAGATCTAGTTCTCTTGTAGAAGGGAGAACCAAACTCCAGTTTTTCTTATGATAATTATAATTTGGTATACTTTATTGGAACCTCATCTCTTCTCTTTTACTTCATCTTCATCATTCTTCTTAAGGGACAAATTTCCTCTCCTTTTCTTCTCCATTTTAACTTACTTTCCTTTAATTTCTAAAATGAAAAATAGCAGAAGGAGTATATAGGTCTTAGCAGAGAGCTTGTTTCACTAAACATTAGCGATACCATTAGGTATTATAACCAGTCGATTCTGGTTAACTTATAATACCTGATGTTGTGTAGTGGATGCTCACAGTCACTGCTTGTGGAATATTTTTATTAACTTCTTCCACACATATTTGTTTAGTTCTTACAATGTGCCAGTCAGTTTTCTAGGGTTTGGAGATACAACAGTTAGCAAGCCAAAGTCCTTTCCCTTATTCCAGTGTGGGATATAGAAAAATAAGTAAATAAATAGCGTAGTTTCTGGTGATGATAAGTGCTATGAAGAAAAATGAAGCAGGATAAGGAGTTCGAGAGTGAGCAACTGTGGTGGTGGGAAGGCGGCTATTTTGTATGTTGTACCTAGGGAGCCTCTCTATGGAGGTGACATTGGAATGAAGTGAGCGAATGAGCCGTTTGAACATCTGTGGGAAGAAGGTTCCAGGCAGAGGGAATGGAATAGCAAAAGCCCTGAGTGGGGAAAGAGTTTGGCACATGAAAGGAACAGCAAGGAGGTCCGTGCACCTGTAGTAGAGGGCGTGAAGGGGAGAGGGGTAAAGATGAGGTCAGATAGGTGGGCTGAGGTGATCACGTGGACCATCTAGCTTTTTTCGTATGTGTGATGGTAAACTCTTGGAGATATTTAAGTAAAGGGTTGTTATATGGTCTAATTTTCCTTTTTAAAAATATCACTCTGGCTTCTGTGTGGAGAATAGACTATAGAGGTGCAACACTGGAAGCAAGGAGACTAGTTGGGAAGATATTGGAGGCAGTGGTATCCTTGGAGGTGGTGAGAAGTGGTATGGTTTGGTATATTATTTGAACTTCAGACTTGCCACTGGTTTGGATGTTCCTTTTTTGATAGCAGTTGGCATACTAGAAATATATTACTGAAAGACAAAAGCTCCTTGCACTGTAAGGAAAACCTTTTCAAAGATCCTCTCATGGCCAGTGTGAGGCCTGTTACAGAGTAGGAACAAATACTCTGTGGTTGTGTTTGGATATGGGGCCATTTGGTTTGAGTTATTTAATAAAGGAGATAGAAAGTCTCTTTTATACCCAATGCACAGAAAATCACTAGAAGAGGTTAGAGATATATATTTAGCTAAGTAATTGACAGAAGCCCACTGGTTCTTACTGGAACAGAACTGAAGTTACCTTCATGGGCATTCTACATTCCATAAGAGCTGGCTGAGTTAACCAGCCAGGAGCTAAGTATATTGGTACAAGGGTAATCTCTATAAGAGTTTCAGTTCTAAGCTATATTATGAATAGCATCATAAAAAGTATGCACGGTACATAACTTTTAAATTTGTGACCATAAAATTCATATCTCAGCA
>PVKH010001488.1:0-30353 GCA_004027955.1 Chaetophractus vellerosus
AGCAGCCTCAATCCATTTTCCATAGATTTCTTTCCAGTGCAATGATATATGCATCTTTTATTCACAGTATGTAGCTTCTGCCTTATGATCTAGCTCAACTTAACAAAACTTGCATTTGAAACCAATGTTTGAGATCTTCCGCTTTTTTATTTGTAACACAAGGCAGTAAAGGAAAAGACTGTCCAGCTCAGGGCAAAGAATAATGCCTCAAGAGCCGAGGTAAGGAGCCATGAGTGATGCAGGAACACCCACAAATCAAGAGCTACCGGTACCCACAACAGCATTTGGCATCCGATATGCCAAATTTCAATTTCATAACTGCTTTAAAGAACAACCTGGTGAGACGTTAATAAAGAAACACTGTACCTGTGTGAGGGGACAACTCATCCAGCAGCTTCACCATGCCTTCTCCTTGCTTGGAGGTCCACATCTTGATGGGAGACCCACCGCCAATCCTGCGGTACTGCTCTTGAATTTTGGGGGTTCGGCGTTTGGCAATGATTGGTGCCAGCTTGCTAAATCAGTTAACATTGAGGTAAGTTGATTTTATTCCACCTTAGCAATGTGAAAAACGTTTCCTACTCAATAAAAACAGATGAGCACAATTTTAATAAGAGCCTAGCAAGATCAAGCCTTTAAAAATAGAAGCTTAAGGTCACTGACAACAGCCAGCTCTCCTGGGAGAGATAGAGAAAAATGGGTCCCTCTGAGGAGTATCCACCTCTGCTCCACAAGGCATGGTGGCAGCACACCTGGAAGACTCAGGACACCAAATACCCACGCAAGGACCTCTGCCTGCACGCCAGCTGCTACCTTAACACGTTTTCATCCTGCACCTGGCAGGAACTAGGATACAAGGCTTAGGAAGCACACATTTCTCTGACTTAAAAAAAATGCATATTAATCCTACAGATATACTTGCATATGTGAGCAAAATGTATGTACAAGACTATTCACTGCAAGACTGTAAACAACCTACATGTCCATCAGTGAAGCACTGGTGAAATAAGGTACAACCACACAAAGCAATTTACACAGTCATGCAAAACATGAGCCAGATCTATCTAATCTATTACGGAACGATCTCCAAGATACACTGCTAATTAAAAATAAACAGATAAATAGCAAAGTGCCAAATAATGATGTATATAGTGAATTTGGCAGTTTTGGGAAAAAAAAGGGGTGGTGGTGGTGGTATGGTATGATGTGTGTGAGTGTGTGTACACTTGGATATGCATGGATTATTCTAGACATAACAGTGCTTGTCTCTGGTGGGGTAACTGAGAAGCTGGAGTCCAAGGTGAAAGAGACACTTGTCTCTCTTTTATCTAAACACTTGTATACTATTTGCATTTTTAATCATATATACATATTAATTATTCATTACAAAACACTATTTTAAAAGAAAAAGGAGAGAAGGAAGGATGAGGGGAATAAAGGAAGGACAGCAGCAGTCCATATTCCTGGACAGGACAAATGAATAATAACCACTGCTTTGTTGACTGCTCGTCAGCTCTTAAATGCAAAGCACAAGTATATCTTCAAAGGTACTTTGGATGTGTCAAGACAGTTGCAATTTCTAGGGCTATGGGGAGGAAAGGGCTCAAGGAGAATTTCTGCTAACTAGCTTTCTCTCCGCAGCAGTTCTTTCAGTATCATATCCTTCTGACAGCTAATCGAAAATAAGAATGCTGCTCTAACCTCTACCAGGTATCCATTAAAATCATTTGTTTTTTTAACTATAGAATTGAGAACACATGTAACACAAAACACATCGCATAAGTTACAAAAAATGTGTAGGTGTTATAACATCTTACTCTTGAATAGGAAGGGTCATGAGGTCTCGGTCCAAGAAGAGTCTCAGAAGGAAGTCATGAACTTCTCCCAGGGTTTCGGGGCCTCCCATGTTTAGCATCAATATTCCAGTTTTGGGCTTCCTACACAAAAAACAAAATGCAACATTTTTTATTTTCTCTAGGGTTGAGCTAGCAAATGCTCATCTAATCCACTTAACACCAAAGTCAAGATCTGCAAATCTTCCACTGCCATCACAGAGGCCTGCAGTTCTCCATGGTCCCAGCTCAGACTCTGGTCCGTGTTTCTTTGCTCCATCTGTGGCACTGGACTGCACCCAGCTCAAAATGATTCTCTATTAAACTTTTAGCCCTGAACAAAGATCCCATGCTTTGGGGGACTGAGAGTCAAGGTAGAAATCTAAAAGTGTCCTGAGGTTGAATCACCTAAAAGTATGAAAGCCTTAGGAAAACATAGGTTACTAGACCTCTCCAAACTTCTGTAAAAAAGAGTCCACTGTCTACCTCAGAGGGCTGTTTTGAGAATTAAATAGGTAATGTACTTAAGTCATTAGCACACTATCTGGCACACAGTATGTTCAATACACATAGAAGCCTTGGGTTTCCCTATAATTTTAAACCTCCAGCGAGTGAGCCATCTCTCACTCGTTTACCGGCTCCCTTCTCCTTGGTCAGTTATTAAATTATTATTAAATTATTTCTTGCTACTCTGTTTCCTTCTCAGTCTCTGCCTTTACTCCTTTCTCAGTGGTGCACAGAATGATAACTGACATTTCTCACTTATACTCATTCTTTATCTAAACTCACTTCTTAGAAAACCCCTGCAAAAATTTGTTCTAATTCATTCGAATTAGTCCCAAGGCTAAAGAGTCAAGCACTGAATGAGCAGCATGAAGCAAAAAGAAAATAAAACTCCACAAGAAAAGTCTGAAGTTAGGCAATCTAGGAGATTTTTTTTTTAAGTTCTTTGCAAAAATGTACACATCTAAAATTCAGAGCAACTCTGGAGCCTACCCAGCCAAAGGCAGCCAGACAGGAAAGAGGTCTCTACTCCTGAACCCTTCCCAGAGTAGAAGGGTCCTCTCCCACCTGCTGGGCAGCTTCACAGAGCTGCAAGATGACCATGACAAGAAACTGGCACCAACCACATGGCGGGCAGGGGAACTAATGGACAAGCAGTGCTTCTTCCATTCATTCCTTTTTTCCCCACATTATAAAAAAGTAAAGTATAATTCACATACCATAAAATTCACCATTTAAAAATGTATAATTACTAGCGAGAGACCCTATGTATGTAATGAATGCAGCAGAGTCTTTCGCTGTAACTCTCACCTTACTGAACACCCAAGGAGTCACGCTGGAGAAAACCCCTATGTCGGTAAGGAGTGCAGCAAAGCACTGGAGAGAAACCCTATGAGTGTGGTGAGTGCGGGAAAGCCTTCAGCCAGAGGTCAGCCCTCACTCAGTATCAGAGAACTCATACTGAAGACAACCCTCATGAAGGCAAAAAACTGTGGTCCAGCCTTCGTGGATGGCTCCAGGCTTATGCTACATGGACAAACTCACACTGGAGAAAAGTGCTGTGTGTGATGAACACGGCAAAGGCTTCAGCTACAGCACAAACCCTGTTCTGCATTGGACCGTTCACAACGGCGAGAAAGCCTTTGGATGTAATGAATGTGGAAAATCTTTCAGGCCCACCTCAAAACGCACTAAAGATCAGAAATTCATGCTGAGGAGAAACCTTATAAATATCATGAAGGTGGAGCAGCTTTCATTTGGGGTTCAACCCTTATTCAGCCTCAGGTAACCCATATCAGTGAAAAATCTTGTGTTTGTTCTATGTGTGGGAAAGCTTCCAGCTCACAACTCATACTAATCAGCAAACCCCTGTTGTGGAGAAACCCCCTTTAAATGACCAATCTGAAAGATACTTTTCTCATTATCAAAAAGATTTTCCAAGAAAGACATTTTTAAGGGGATACACGTGGGAAAGAAATCAGCCATTGCTCTTTATTATTATATAGTTAATTGAGGACATAATTACAGGTAAATAAGAAAGGCTAGATATTACTAGAAAAGCAAAACAAGCAGCCTGGATGACTGATTTTAAATTTGGAAATAAATGTGGAAATTCATTCTGGAAAACAAGATTACTGCCGAGGTTATTGTGTTCAGAAGGGAACCAGTGTGACACCATATTTAGATGCTCATGATAAGCAAGTGGAGTGCATAAAAATTCAGCTTCTCCAGTGCTGTGTCTATCCAGCCTGCTGTATTTCCAGTGTCACCTCTTCTCTCCTAGCTAAGCTCAGACCTGTTTCTGAGATTATCCAGCTGCAGTCCTACACATGACAGTCCTTCCCACCTCCAGGTGTGATGCAGTGAACTGCGGGTTCTCAGACAGTGACTGCAGGCAGGAATCCCTCTCTTACAGCCCCGCTGTTTTTCATTTGTAAATGTAGTTGTTTGCATCTAAGGGGCCCTACAGTTCGGCAGACAAGGCTCAGGGGACAACAAGGCAGGGAGATATCAAAGAGCTCTACTTCTGAAAATTGTAATGGCCAGTAAGATTTATTTAAAGCCAGGTTTATTGAGGTATAATTTATATACAGTAAAATTTTCTCTTTTTAGTGTTCAGTACTGAGGGTTTTTTCTTCTCTTCTTTTTTTTTTTATTTAGTACTGAGTTTTGACAAACACACAAGTTATGTAGCCACCACCATAATCAAGATGTAGAATATTTCCACATCACCAAAAAATTCCCTAGTGTCCCTATACTCAGCCCCACCCAAGCCCTTGGAAACCACTAGTTTGTTTTCTGTCTATCCATTTGCCATTTCCAGAATGTCACATAATGGAATCATAAAGTGCGTAGCCTTTTGAATCTGGCTTTTTTCATTTACTGTAATGCACTGGAGATTCGTTATGTTGCTGCATTTATCGACAGTCCATCCCTTTGCATTGCTGAGTAGTATTCCATTGTGTGGATGGACTAGGTTTATCCATTTACCCACTGACGGACATCTGGATTGTTTCCATTTTAGGGCAGCTCTGAATAAAGCTGCTATAAACATTTTTTTTTAAGTATAATTAATTGGTTTTCTGTACAGTCACAAGGTTGTGCAAACCTACAACACTATCTGATTTCAGAACATTTCCATCACCCCAAAAAGAAACCCCATACCCATCAGAGTCACTGATTCACCCCTCTCCTGAGGCCCTGGCAACCACCAGTCCGCCTTCTGTCTCTATGGAGTTGCTATTCTGGATGTTTCAGATAAAAGGAACCATACACTATGTAACCTTTTGCATTTGGCTTCCTTCACTCACTATAATGTTTTCAAGGTTCATCTACGTTGTAGCATGTGTCAGAGTGTCATTCTTTTTATGGCTGCAATAATATCCCATTGTTAGATATTCTCTCCAGTCATCTTTTTTTTGAGATACCAGGGGCCAGGGATTAAACCTGGGATTTCCTATGTGGGAAGCTGGGGCTCAACCACTGAGCCACATCACCTTCCCTGAGTTGGTTTGTTGATTTGTTTTGATTGTTGTTGGGGTTTTTTTTTTGTTTCTTTGTTGTTGTTTTTTTAAAGATTTATATTTATTATTTATTACATATCCCACCCCCCCTCCGCTTGCTCTTGCTGTGTGTCCATTCTTCTGTGTTTTTCTGTGTCTGCTTCTTGTCTCCCCCCGTCCCCACGGCGACGCGCCGAGTCGGCCCTCCGTGGTGGTGGCTCGTTCCGTTCGAGGGTGGCTCCACTCTGTTCCCACGGGCGGCTCTGCTCCATGTTTTGTGGGCAGCAGTCCTCCATGTTTTTTGCGGGCTGCTCGGCTTCCGCAGTTCGCAGGCGGCAGCTCCGCTTTTCACGGGTGACTTTGCCATGCCCGTGAGGGCTCCGCCCTGCCCGTGGTGGGTTTGCCCTGCCCACGGCGGCTCTGCCCCGCCCACGGCGGCTTGCCTTTCTCAAGGCCGTCTGCCCGCTCGGAGAGGCCCCTGGGAACCAAACCCGGGGCCTCCCATGTGGTACCCCGGCGCGCTCTTTATCCACTGAGCTATCTAGCCGGGCCCCTGTTTCTTTGTTATTCAGGAGGCACTGGGAACCAAATCCAGGACATCCTGAGCCACATCTTTTCCCCTCCATTCATTCTTGATAGAGCAACTGAGGAACAACTAGCTGAGGTTTATCCCAAACACCATTATTACAAATGTTGAGGGGTCCACTTTCTAAATCTACATCAGACCACCTCTAGCTACTGCATGTCTAAACCAAACTAAACCAAATGAGGTGTGCTCATTTGGAAGAACCGTCCTTAACGTGTCCTAAAGCTAATGATTTGATGGTGACATTTTAATTGGCAATTTTTAAACAAATGTTAACGTTTGGCAATCATGTTAGGCAGCAGAGTGCTCCAAATTAATCTAAGTGGAAACAGTTTTCTTGATCAAACACACTGTTAAGTGAAAAGGTAGAATTCTCAGCCAAAATTTTGAGAGTACGAACCAATTCTTGGGGAAAGGGAAATGGTGCATTACAATCTCAGGGATTTTCTAATTTAGACCCCATTATAAAGATCAACTAAGATCACTTTTCACGTCATTGCCCTAGACCAGGGTTTCCCAGTATTGGCACTACTGACACTCTGGGCTGGATAATCTCTTGTTGTGGAGACGGTCCCATGTGTAAGGTGTTTAGCGGCATCCTGGGTCTCTATCCACTAGATGCCAGTAACACACATACACACACACACCCCACACCCAAGCTGCGGCAACCAAAAATGTCTCTAGGCATTGCCGACTATCTCCCCCCGCCCCTGCTGAGAACCACTGTCTTGAGGAAGACGATTTAATCCCCCTTTGCTAAACCAAGTGACTACAATAAAGTGTCACGACTTTATAACTTTTTTTCTCTGACCAGAACTATCACTCAATTTAAAAACCGGTGTTTCATTTTTTCCCCTTCATACCTGGAAATTCCAGATTCATTCTTTTTGAAATTTTAATGTTCCCTTAATCTTTTTACTTAGTCCACCAGCATTCTCCTGAGATCCTGTCTTTTACCCTCAAAATCTGAGACTTACAATAAATTAAGTGCATTTTTCCATGGATCGCTGCCAGATTACTGGTTAAGAAATCCCAGGCCAAGAGACTTACCTAAGCCACAGAGGGTGCCAGTGTTCAAACGGGATTTAGAACTGTGTTTTTCATCTATAGCACCTGAGCTCAGAGCAACTGCAGCATTAAATGGGGTGCTACTCTGCCCTGCCCACGGTTTTGCCAACCCAGGATCGTATTACACATGAAAGAGAAGCACACGATCAGAAAATACCTAAATACACACGCAGTTAATTCAAAACTGCGTTGTGCATGACAAATGGTGCATTAGTGAGCCCTAGCCCGACACCCCTCCAGGGTGAAGTGCAAAGCTTTAGTCAAGGGTCTCTGCTCTTCCCCCCTCCAGACAAAGAACATCTGAGACCAAGGTCTGAGTGGTCGAGTCCCCTTTGTTTAAACGTAAGGGTGTAGAAGAGAACATATCAAAACTTCGCACCTTTTCAGGTTTCAATGTTTTGCCATTCTTGTATTCTGAAACTCTCAAAATATGAGGTTCTTCCTTTGAATTATTAAATTTGCATAGCTGATCAATTAATAAAGAAACAGAATAATCCCATTCTACTGTATGTAGTCAGTATCAAGAAAAAGAAACAAAAATCCCAGCCCTTCATTAAACCTAAAAGACCTAACCAGCCTGTGGATCTGCGCTACCTCTAGAACAGGGGCTGGCAAATGATGGTCCGTGAACCAAATTTGCACACCCCCGCCCAACTGTGAATAAGGTTTTTTTTTTTTTTTTAAAGATTTATTTATTTTATTACATATCTCCCCTTCCCCCCCGCTGCGGCGACGCGCCGAGAGTGGTCACCGCGCAGGCGCGGCTTTCCCCGCTTGTGGGCGGTCTCTCCGTCCGTTCACGGCTGGCTTTCAGTTCGCGGGTGGCTGGCTGCGCTCCATTCGCGGGCGACCTGCCCTGCCTGTGGCGGCTCTTGCCCTGTCCGTGGCAGCTTCTTGCCCTGCCCACGGCGGCTCCGGCCCGCCCATGGCGGCTTGCCATTCTCAAGGCGGTCTGCCCGCTAGGAGAGGTCCCCGGGAAGCGAACCCGGGGCCTCCCATGTGGTATGCCGGCACCCTATCCACTGGGCTATCGAGCCGGCCCCTGTGAATAAGGTTTCACTGGAAGACAGCCTGGCTTGTTTGTAGATGCGTTCTCTATGGCTGCTTTCACCCTACAACACCAGAGTAGAGTAGCTGGAGCAGAGACCCAATGGCCTGCAAAGCCTAAAATATTTTCTCTCTGGTCCTTTACAGAAAAAGTCTGCTGACCCTTGCTCCAGTATAGTTTCTAGTCTAGTACTGTTCAGCCTGGTCTAAGAGAAGCGCCAAATGGCACAATGCTTTCATGACGCTTGCCATCTGAAAGCTTCAAGACACTCATCGCCTCATCATTTCTCTATCTAAAACCTGGGAATAACCCATGTGCTCCACACTCTGGGGCTGGATAAATAAATTATGATTTAGTTAAATACTTTTTCCCCATAGTATTTTTTTTGCCTTTATTAGATAAGCTGTGGGTTTACAGAACAATCATGCATGAAATATAGGATTCCCATATACCACCCTATTATTATCACCTTGTACTCTTAATTTACTAAAATAACGTAGTAGAATATTTATATTTATATGATGCCAACAAAAAGATGAAGCTAAAAAAATAGGGACAATATGATCACATTTTGTAAATATATACTGAGTGGATTTTAATATAGATATAGAGACAAAATATTGGATGGTGAAGATATTGGTGATTTTTTTAATCTTTTTTTTTTGGCCTTTCTATATTTTAAAAAATTTCTATAATGAACCCAATTCTTTTGTAGAAATATGACATAAAATTACTTGATAGAATTTGTATTTAATTCAAATTTTTAAAAATTTAATTTTAATAATTTCATATTAAACCTATTTATATCCTTGACTTCTTACCACTAGGATAAAACAGTAATGAAATAATGTTTCTTTCAGGCTTACACATCAAATCAGTTATTTGCTCTGCCCCAAATACTTGTTCTAAACCCTAGGTACTTAAGGCACTTTGTAGCACGGCTGGGGTAGGAAAAGCTGGGCGGGGCAGGGGTGGTGGAGGGAGGATGGTACCTGCTTGGCACACTGCCAGAATGGAAATGCCAGCTGGGTCACCTGTCTCCCTCACCAGAGTATATCCATTATTGGGAGGGCAGAAAGTTGTAGAGGAGATGGTATGGTAACACCCTATCCCCATCAAATCTGAGTTTATTTCGTTTTCAGGCAACGTACCTACTACGATCACACAGGGGAAAAGGACAATGCAAGCTAAGAATACTTGATTTCCCCAGCTGCATAACTTCCACTGAACAATGCAGAAAGGTCAAGTAGCTCACAGCTACTTTCCTTCATTAGCTCCGCCTAGCGTCAAAGCGTTAGGTTCTTGCCCCTGCCGTATCTAAGGAACTTCCCTGTACAAACCTTCTGTTGCCCCTGCACCAGAGGGAGACTTGAGAACAAGCTGTGGCTTCTATTACCCAACAGGACACCCAGCAGTGACACCAGGCCTGCTGGCGTACGTCAGCAAACCAAAGGGGTGAGGTAGGAAATATGTACTTCATTTCTTTCATGAATTCTAAATCATATTATGTCATTTAAAATTACGTTCCCTGCATTAATAGATGAAAAGCAAGGGTGGAGTTTACTACAGAAGTTCTTGGTAGATTAGTTATGCTTTATCCTGTATGGGGCATACATTCCAGAGGTATAACTATGTGAAGTTCGTAAATACATTTTCAGCATGCACACTATTTGTGTTATGTGGCATATTTAAGAGGCAAATTCCTGACTCACAGACTCTTTGTACTCAACTATGTGTCCTTTAAGAAAAGCCCTGCATGGGTTAAATCTGTAGCTTAACAGCCACTGAAAAGAAGCCAAGGAAATTCTATACCACTCCTTATGTATTGAGTTTTCCCAGCATTTTCCTCCTAGGCATCCACTGGTGTTTGCATCAATAAAGAGAAATCCTTATTTCCACCTAAAATTCGACACATACCTCTTCTCTGGGTGAACCTGAAGTTTTGTGCTTTTGACGCGTTGGGCTGTCTCTGGGGCCGCTGCCGCCACCACCGCACCCGACCAGCACCTCCACTGCTGACAGGTCCCCGAGCTGCTGTGCCCCACTGTGACAAAATGAAAGTGCTAGCATGAAATCTAGCTGGAAAGTAATTTCCTTTGAATAGGTACTCAGAGCATAATTTCAGGATTCCAAGTCTAAAGAAATGTTATACCAGAGATTCTTTTCCCAGCATTTCTCTGCAGGCAGGTAAAGGCACTTAATTAAGAAAGTAAATCTCCAAAGGGGTGGGGTGGAGGTTTGCTCCCCTAGGATGGTTTATCAGAATCTTCAGGGAGGCTTTTTAGAAACTATACACACCTCCTCTCCCTGCCTTAGCTGCAGATTTGGGCATGATTCTTATGAGAATCACTGTGAGTTCTGGAAGCTATGGAAGTTACGAATGGTGGCATGCTGCTCAAGGAACGGTAAGGGGTCTGCAGAAAAGGTTAAGAACCATTGACTGAAGGAGTGGCGACTAGGATGTGCTTTCAACTAGGTGCCCAGATCTCATTTATGCCCCACTAAAGCACTAGCTCTGAGAAATCCCAGTGTTAGCCTTGGATCCTGACAAAGGCCTCTACTTTAGAGGGCCCTCACTGGCCCTCCCCTGCTGCACCTTGTCCCACAGGGCACGGAGGCTGCATGGCTAAGGAGCTGCGCCCACCCAGAGTCCATACCCCCATTCCAGACAAGGGTCCAAGTACCCAGAATTCCCTGCCTCAACAACCTCACACCCGCATCCACATTCTGAGTAGGCCTCTTTCTTGAGTCCATCCTGAGGGCAGATGGTGCCATCAGTGTAAGCAACTCTTGACCAGAAGGGTACCTAAGGGGTGGCTGTTTGCAGGGGCAGGAATGGAGCTTGGAGGTGCACACAGCCGCCTTCACGAGACTCTTCCCAATGCAGGACACAGACTATGGTGGAAGGAAGCAGGGAAGTCTGCAGACCAGAACCAACTCTCCCAGGGCCATAGTTCTGCAGGAATTCTGAATCCAGCTCTGTCACTTACTAGCAATATGACCTGGGGCCAGATTATAATCTTTCTGAGCCTCAGTTTCACCAGCTGTAAGATGAGGGTGGTGACACCTTGTTATCAGGATTCTTGTGAGGTTTAGAATAGTAAGACAAGTGAAGCACTTGGCAAAGCTCCTGCCACACAATGTTAGTGCTAGTGTTAGATTCATTTGTAAGTTCCTAGAAGATATGGACTATACTTGATCTGATTTTTTTGTTTTTACAGTCCAGCATGTCTATAAAGTATAGGGGAATGGTATCTCCAGGCCACTTAGATTTCCATCTGTCTAGACTGTGTACATTCCCAAGAGAGCCAATTACGTGAGGTTGTGCTGAGTAATCCTTATTAACTCAAAGGGGAAGTGCAAAGATTGACATAAAGAAGTTCAATTCTGCTCAAATGAAGTCTCAAACCAACTTGAATCTCCTTATTTTACACAAGTTCAATGCTAAACTGCATGATGAGATTTAACCAGGCTCTCAATCAAGCCACAATGTCCACAGTTCCTTATATGAATGAGCCTGTATCAGATTCCATGGGGTATGACATTATAACTTTGGCAGGCTATAATTCGACTGCTGGAAATAAAATATTTCCTCCTGTTGACCAAAAAAAAAAAGTGGGGGAAGGTGACAGAAGTGGCACTAGAGTCTTCAGCTAGTATATTAGATTTCCTAGTAACTGAGGGCTGGAAACTTTAATTATTGCCATACCCTCTACTTACTAAATTCTTTTTCCTGGTTGACCAAATTCTAAGAGAGGTGGGTGATGCTGTCAATAATGGGTCCCTTCTGCTGAGAACTTGGGGTTAAAACACCCACCTCTCAAGAACTTTAAAACTCTCCCCTCCCCTCAAGAGCTGGAGGCTCCAGAAAAACAAAGTGTCTCCCTACCAAAGATCAGTGTTTGCCTAGCTAGAGTTTAAATAAATCATTCAAACAAAGGACCACCTGAGACTCCTGAACAGACTGGGCTCACAGCAGAAGAGAAATGGGAAGGCACAGGCAGCCCTGTATGGTCTGGAGAGGGGGTGTTCTGAAGCCAGACGGCTCTGAGCAGAAATCTAGGCATGACCCAATAAACCGTGGCAGTACTGGGGCAACTCACTGAACCACCGCCAGGCTCACTTTTCTCATCTGTAAACCAGTGATAAGACCAACCTTGCAGAGCTGTTATGAAGATTAGGGAAAAAGGCATCTCCAACCCAAGAATGGGGCCTAGCACACTGCATGTGGTTAAGCAAAGAGGTTAAGAATATGCAATAGTGTGGACTAAGACCAGGTCATTTTGGTAATTCTGAGCCTACTCCTCACATGGACAACTGGTCTACCTTTGGAAGCCCTACAAATAATAAAAGCCATAAACCTGCAGGATATGCAGAAATGAAGATAATGTAAAATAAAACAAACACAGAAGGTGAATCATTCAAAAGTATACCTGTGACCCAAGAAGTTCATGGGACTCTGCTGGTTCTTCAAAACCATTTTATTTTAATATTTTGGATGCTTGGTAGTGGGGAAGAGTATACAAGTGCTTGGATATATAATATAGCACTTTTCAGTTACAAGAAGATGAAGATTATTTCAAAAACAACTTATAGAAATATATACCATTAAAAATTAATAACACTAGAAATAAGGTTCTACATTGTAGCTGTTTATAAACACTTGAGGTCTTTAAAAACATAGTTATTTTTGTTTTGTATGAAGCCAAAATGTTCTAATGTCTTTTATTTAAACACTAGTGCTCTTGTATACTAGAAAAAACTTTTTTCTGATTACAAAAGACATATATGCTCACTGTAAAAAAAATTGGAAAGCAAAATGCACTAAGAAAAACAATAATCCATTATTCTACCATTTCTAATAAAATATATATAATATATGATCTCTCCCAGGAAGCTTATTAATTCTAGAATATACTAAACACAGACTGTAAAACTTTGTTTTTCCACCTTTACTTTCAGAATTCATTTTCAGAAGCACCACTCAATTTTTTCTAACCCAGATAATATTAATACCTTACCAACCAAAATGATTAAAGCATTATAACTACGCTTTAAAACCAGAGTTAGTAAACAAACGGACTTGAAATCTACTTATGTTAAGTTTCTGAATCCTTCCACTTAGTTACTTATAACCTGGACCACAAATAATTTAAATAACAGTTTAATAATTGTCCCATGACCTCAAATATAGAGCCCTGCAGACTTTATTTGCCACAGAAAGGGTCGATGAAAGAAAAGAGTAATTTAAAACTTCTTTCAGCCCCATTACTGGATATGTGCTGCTGTCTCTTCTTAAAAGATAATGCCTTTTGTTTCCCAGTGCCTTTAGTGAGCTGATCCTCATTGTTTTCCTAACAAGGCACCAGTAACAGAATATGAAGGGTCAGAGTGGATTCTCTCTCTACTCCCTCTCAAGGAGATGCCAGACTAATTAAGTGGGGAACTTCTTAGAAAAATAAGGCACCACTGTTGTGTCCAGTCACCCTTGAAATGCAACCATTAAGCACCTTGGCATGTGACAGCCTTTTCATAATAATAAAAATGACCATTTTTGGGGTCTCTGTGCCCCAGGCACTGGGCCAGGGGCTTTACCTGTGTACTGCTCATCTTTATGGGAATCCTATAAGGTGTTACCTTTCTCATTTTACATTTGCTGAACTCAGGAGAGGCTGGGTGCCTTGCTCAAGATCTCAGCTAGGAATGTGGCAGAGCTAGTATTCCAACCCAGGTGTGTCTGTGCCAGAGTCCCATCAGCTCATTCTGTGGACACACACACACATTCACAGTTTGCATCAGAAATGTGTGAGATTGTTAATGGGTCTCATTTGTTCTCCAAATATTTCTAGAAATCACGTGCCCAGTTTGTCCCACAGTGGGTCCCGCTGCCCCGGAGCTCTGAGCACGGGTGAGGCCAGGGGCCAGGACAGAGGAGCAGTGGGCACACTGGGACCTCCATCACCAGGGAGCGCATCCCACGGCAAGTCTAAAGGTGGCAAAGCAGACCCATGGTGATGGTGATGATGCCTTCGTTACCGTCCTCTATGTGACAAGCCCTTGACAGTCCTCCGCTCCCGCAATCCTCACAACCACCCTGCGACTAGGTGGATACCCTCGTTGTCCTGAGTTCACAAATGAGAAAAACCAAGGCTCTGAGCAAGTCAGCCACTATTCCACAGCCAGCCAGCTTATAAATGGGACTCGCACTTCCCGGACTCCGGACCCCTCCCCACCGCCTCCCGGTGCCCTCCGGTGCCCCACGTGCTCCTCCCGGCCCCTCCCAGGGGAGGGCCCCTTTCCGGTCCGCTCTCCGCGGCGCCCCCAGCCCCGCCGCGCGCAGCTTCCCGCGCATCCCGCCACCGCTGCCGAAGCCCCCAGGCCAGCAGCCCGGGCCGAGCTGCCCGCTGGCCCCCCCGGCCTCGGAGGCGGCCGCGACAGCCCCACTTACGCCGATCGCGGAGCAGGGTGCCCGCGGCTCGCAGGGCCGCCGCCATGTTTGTGCCGACTGAAAGCGTCCCCGGTGCAGCCTCGGCCCGGGAGCTGAGTTCCTCCCGCGGCGGCGCGCTCAGGTGCCGGCCACCGCCGAGGCCAATCGCGAGAGCCGGCGGGGAACCGCCTTATCCCCCGCGGCCGCCCCCCGGCTCCCTCGCCGCGCAGCCGCTCATTCGCTGCCCGGCGGGGGCGGGGGCCAGAGGCGGGCACGCCCCCTGCCGAGAGCCCGCCCCCCACGCGCGGCGGGGCGGGGTCAGTGCTGGTGGACGCTTTGCCACCCTCCCCGCGGGCTCCGCGCTTGATCCCTGGGCGCCCGCCAGGGTGGGAGGGCTGGGACCGCAGCTGCGACGCGGCAAAGGGCTTTCCAGACACTCCCATCACGAGCACCTAGATAACAGGATGCTTTGGCCTCAGTTCTGTAGCTGCTGCACAACTGTGCAGACTTTTTGTTTTGTTTGCTGTTTTCAGAATAAGGAAATTATTTTATATGAGATACTCATGACATAATTACTCAGTTTCTCTGTAGCATCTCTAAGCAGCAGAGTTTTTCCGGTGGGACCGAAAAGCAAGCATTATACAGTTAAGCTGAGAGCCTAAAAAAAGTGCAGGCGCCTCCGGCAAATGCTTCTTGGAGCGGCGCTGAGGCGTGTCAGGATAACTTGCCTGCCCCGGCACAGTGCTCCGCCGGGCGGCCGCAGGGAGCCGCAGGCGCGCCCCTCCTTTCCACACGCGCCTACCTTCCCACACCTCCACCCGGGCATCCGCACAGACGTCGTGCATCGTGGAGTACAAGACTAGTCCTTTGCGCAGAAATGTCCCAGACATCACTCATTCAGTGAACAATATTAAGCACCTACTATGTGACCCGGGAAAACAGTAAACAGAGCAGACAAGGGGCTAACAAGGGGTTTACTGGAGACACAAAAAAATAATCAAAATATGTAGAACTTGGGATGATGATGAGTATTAGAAAAAAAAAAACAAAGCAAGGTAAGGGAGAATGGGGAGAGAACACAATGGGAATAGATGGGTCAGGGAAGTCCTGTGGAACACTTCCTGCAGATGGAGTCTAGATTGAGTTGCAGACCGGTTTTTTGTTGCTAAAAGTTTGTGCTCTTACTTGAATTAGTTTACTTATTATGACTATTAGTCCTCCTTACACCTGTATGCCCAATGTAAAATGTCAAATTCAGTGGATTACTGTTCATGTTACCTATTCAAATCCAAGTAGCTGTCCCTTGAGAAATGGACGGTAAAATTTGTTCCAAAATGTATTAATACATTTTGCTAATTCTCTACTCTCACAACTAAAATTATATTAGTTTTAAGTCACCCTTTAAAGGGGTATTCTTTATGGAGGCTATAATCCCCTACTTAAAACCTGAAACTGTTTCTTCCAATAAAACTACATTTCTGAGGTGTTGTGGGAAGAAGGGGAAACACTAAGGCCGAGCTGAACGCTCTCACAAAAACTACACAGAAAGGGCCAAAAGCTGTCCAAGGGACCTGCTTCGGGGGTCAGCAGAACAGGACAGTGCTACACAATTCCCAGGAGGGTGAGGGACAGAGAGACCAAGAGGCCAAAGTGAGATACCAAGTACCTGCAGCCTGTAAGCCCTCCCCTGCCCCACCCCCAAGATATTAAGCTGGGCTAAAACATCAAGCTCACTGCAGCCAACTGAGAGGGGAACAGACATCTTCCTCCCTGTTAGCTGTTTCAGGGAGAAAGGGAGGGGAGGTCAGGGTGCTTTTCTTCAGTGAATTCAGCCAGCAGAGCCCGCTTTAAATGTCAGCTGTGGAGATTCAACACACAAAGGCAGGAAAGCAGAGACTGAAACACCTCGGTGGAAAGGAGCTTTGACTAGCACCATCTGCTGGCCAGTCTGGAAATTGCATGGACAAAAACTTGGTTCTCTCTGTATCCAACCCCTGGGAGAAAATATGCATCCCAATAGTGAGTCCCTGGCCGGATTTTGAAAACTTAAACCTGGAAATTTTAAAGACTGAGAATAAATTGAACCAAATATCAAAGAAGGGCTGTGGGAAAAAAAATAGGCAAGAGAGAGAAATTAGCCATCAGAGTAAATTCACCAACATATTCAGATGCCTAGACATCAGCAAAAAATTATAAGCCATATTAGGAAACAGGAAGAGATGGCCCAGCCAAAGGAACAAATCAAATATCCTGAAGAGATACAGGATTTAAGACAATTAATTGGTGATAATCACACAACTCTCCTAAATCACTTCAAAGAATTTAAAGAAAATGTGACTAAAGAAATAAAGGACATTAAGAAGACACTGGGAGAGCATAAAGAACAATTTAAAAGCCTACAAAGAAAAGTAACAGACCTTATGGGAATGAAAGACTTGATGGGTGAGATTAAAAACACATTAGATCTTTTTTCCTAATTTTCTTTCTCTTTAAGATAGATTTCTTCAACAAGTACTTTGTAGTAATGAATGTGTTGACTTCAGTTTAGGAGTGCAGTAGCTATGTTAAAGATGAACTATTTGGTCTTATTGAAACCAATGCAGAACTTGCTGCTGTTTTTTTTCCAGTGGTAAATAAAATACTTACAGAATTTTAAAAAAATTTTTGAAAAAAAAGAAACAAAAACAGAACGAATCACTGCTCTTTATCACACACTAAAGCACTGATGCACTGGGCAGAGACCATAATTTCAGTCTGTAAAATTCAGATAAAAAATTATCCTTGGACAACTAATAAACTAAAAATAGTTAACATTTACTCAGAATATACCATGTGCTAGGTGTTGTTCTAAATATAAGATGAACCCAAAACTGAATGATAATCTAAATTAAAACAATTCTTGGCAAATTTTTTACTTGATCTGCAAACTAACTTGGAAACCACATAAACAATTTCAAATCTCCACATTTCTCCCAATTCAAATTTTATGTTTAAAGGAAGGTGAAGTTGCCCTTCATTTGTATTTATCATACTTATTAATAAAAAAGGAAACACTGAGAAATCAGAAAAAAAATACATTAGAGGCACATAAGAGCAGGTTTGAATTGCTTGAAGACAGAATTAGTGATTTCAAAGATAGAACATCTGAAATGGAAAAGATGAGAACAGAGAGAAGAGAGTGGATAAAATGGAACAGAGTCTCAGGGAATTGAATGACAACATGAAACGCACAAACATTTGCATTATTGGTCTTCCAGAAGGAGAAGAGAATGGAAAAGGGGCAGAAAGAATATTTGAGGAAATAATGACCGAAAACTTCCCAGCCTTTATGAAGGACATAAATATCAATATCCAAGAAGGACAATGCACCCAAACCAAATCAATCTGAATAGACCTACCCTGAGACACCTACTATTCAGAAGGACAAATGTCAGAGATAAAGAGAGGATTCTGAAAGCAGAAAGAGAAAGGCAAAGCATCACATATAAGGGAAACGCAATAAGATTAAGTGCCAACCTCTCATCAGAAACCATGGAGAGAAGAAACTGGTATGATGTGTCTAAAGTACTAAAGAGAAAAACTGCCAGCCAAGAATTCTGTATTTGGCAAAGCTGTCCTTCAAAAATGAGGGTCAGTTCAAAGTCTTCACAGGCAAACAAAAACTGAGAGAATATGTTACCAAAACATCTCTTTTGCAAGAGATACTAAATGGGGTGTTGCAACCTGAAAGGGAAAAAACAAGGGCAAGAGATTTGAAGAAGAGTTTATAAATGAAGATTATTAGGAAGGATAAACTAAAGGATAAGAAGACAGACAATAGAATGATATGACAACAGAGAAAAGGGCAAAATGGATGAAATAAGTAATGCCTCTACAGTAATATCACTGAATGTTAATGGATTGAACTCCCCAATCAAAAGACAAGGACTGATAGAATGGATAAAAAAATATGAGCCGTCTATATCTTGTGCACAAGAGACCCACCTCAGACTTAAGGACACAACCAGGTTAAAAGTGAAAGGTTGGAAAAAGGTAATCCATGCAAATAGTAACCAAAAATGAGCTGGAGTAAACCAGATAAATATAAAATAACAACATTATAGTATATGAACAATAATTATTCAGTACAACTGGCAAATTATTCCTGTGATCAGTATTCTGTAATTTTTTTCATACAAAATAAACACTTGCTTTTAATTGAGGAGGTCTAGAGAAGAGATATATTTTTGGATACTTTATTTTTCTTTAACCCTTTCTTATTCAGACTGTTTAATTAAAATAATCTATCTGGATCAATAATAATTTAGCATGACTACTGTTGAGCAAGATTTTGAGTTTTTCTGCCACATAAAATTATGAGTTGGCAAACTGTTATCTGCAGTAATTCATTCCAATAAGATGTGAAGAATTCCCAAATAGGAATTTGATTATCTAGAAAAAATTACGGCCTAAGTGGAAATTAAATAACTAAACTAATAATTTATTTCATTCTTAGAGATTATGCCCCATAGTTAGAGCTGTAATACAAAAATTAGAATTATGTTACAATTACTTTCTATTATATTTGAATTCTTATTTACATTTATAAATGTTTGTTGCTATGCTGTCTATTTTTTATAATTGATTATATTAAATCTAACCTGGCCTTGCACTCTCTTTTAAAATTTATAATTTCTTTCTATCTATTTTTCTTTTTATTTTACAATTTTACAATAAAGGACTTTTTAACAGCTAAAAAGAAAAAAACCCCAAATCCTACATTTCTGAAAAGGCTCCACATTTTGAAATCCTGTGCTGGAAGGAATGTAGACAAGCCCAGAGAATTAGAAAAGGCCAAGGGTTTCAGATATCAGAGCTATGTGTGCTCCTCTCGGCCACCTCCGGGGGGCCCTGGCTGAGTCGTCCCCTGCCTAAACAGTGCAGCACCCTTCCTGCTAGGTAGAGATAACGTGGTTTTACTGGCTGCTCCCAGGGAAACACAGATGATGAGTGACAAGGCTAAAGGCACCAAATGTCATAGGAGCAAGATCAGCTGTTGGGACATGTTATATTTGGATCTCACCAGACAGGAGAAAGCAACTAGCAAACTTGCTTTGTTCAATATATCAATTTAAAAGAGTTTTAAAAATGAATTAGTGCCATTTCATTCATTTTATTCCCATCTTATATTTTCACTTTTATTGCTATTTTAAAGACTCATTCAAAATTCCTCATCTATAAAACCTCCTAATACACAGATTAAGACTCATAAATTATCATTGAAAACAGAATTTCATTATTTTTCCTCAGCAGAAAGTACCATAACAATTGTTATTTCTAATTCATGGCTTATAGACTACAAACATCAAATTTAACAGCTTCCCAATGAGTAAATTTTTATGTTCTTATGAAATAAAGCAGACATTTATGTGCTAAATTGATAGTGTTCCTTTTCAAAACTGATAGAAAACACATCCTTTAACCCAAAACTGTTAACTCTGAATACAGGTTAACTAAGCAAACCAGAAAAGCCCTTGAAATGCTGAAGAAATTTGCCAAACTATATGAGAGGTATGCCTATATAAATATATATGAATACATTTTTATCACAAACATACAAATTTCCTTAGCAAACAAGTTTCAAGGCACAGTCTCTGGGCCAACCCAGATAAGCCTCGGCACTGGCAGGTTTGTCTGCGCCTGGGTGACTTAATTAGTGAATAAAGCACTTGTCTGTCACAGCCAACACTGAGTTCAGCCTGTGGGTCTAAATAAAATGAATTTGTTGGTTTCAGCTCAGTGCTTCAAGGAAGGGGGGTAGGAGGAAACTCTTAATTCATTATTTGTCATGATTGACACCTCTGAGCTACACAAACTAAATTTAGATTACTCATTATCTGGCTCCCTAATCAGAAAGAAAGCCGGGCTGTATTCAGCTCAAGAGAAACAGTGGCTGCGGGTGGGTGACCAAATGGTAAGCTGTCATGAACACGCAAAGAAACCTGATTGACTCTTCCCACAATAATTTTATGACAAACAGGCCACCAAATCCAGGCCACCAACCTGCATTTTGGCTTATTGGCTTACCATGCAGAGGGGGCTTATTAATCTAGTCACACGGATTTGCTGAGCATTTACTATAACCATGCAGAGGGGCTTACTAATCTAGTCAGCTATTTGCTGAGCATTTACTATAAGCAAAGCATTATACCAGGCCATGTAGACTTTAAGCAAGATATATAACAGCATCCAGAAAGGAATGGGAGCGGAAGGAAACCCGAGCCCGTTTCTGTAGGACTTCATAGGTCATGAAGGATTGTTTTTGAGTGATTTCCATCTAGCAGACTCTTCAATTTTGTTACCGTGTAGAGAATAAGCTAGAGCTCCTGAGCCAATATTAAAACAAGCACTGTATGAGTAAATGCCTTCATTTCCTGTGGGTTGTGGTTTTTTTTATTGGAGCTCATTTTCTGTGAGCATCGTTTTTCTTTCCAGAATTTTCTGTTCCCTGGGTGGGGGGAGGTCCCTACAGAGCCTTTCAGGTTTGTTTCTGCCAGGACCCAGGAGAGTTTTGTGTTAATTCCTCAGCTTGGTATTCCTATGTCTTACAAGTGTCTAAATTCTCTCTCACACACACACTTCCCAGGAAGAAGGCAAGCTTCCTTGTCATTCTCTGGGCCAGTGCACCAGTTTTCTAGATTTCCTTTCCGAGAAGGGCCAGCACTCGGATGCCTCCCCTTAATGAAGGGGTCTGGCCTCAGCCCTAACTTCCTGTCTCGAGTGCTCTAGGGGCTGGGTACACAGATGTGTTCACCTTGTGAACGTTTATGATACATGCCCTTTTCTGCACGTTATACTTTAATCCAACTTAAAAAAAAAAGTCCCTAGTGCCTTTATGTTGGTCTGATTGAATTTTCCCCCTGCTCTCTCCTAACCTAATAAATAGCTTCACCCTTGAGGTACCCTCCACCCCCAGTTCTGATGCCTAGATTTTTCTTTCACCCTCAGCTAAGTACTGAAGAAAGAAAAATTATATCCATACAGGAAGTCTTTGTTTATAGAAGAGGACCAAAAGGTGAGCAGAAGTCTCCCCAAGAAAAGCCAGAGACTATTTCAGGCTGAGAGGATGAAGGGATACCTTCCCAAAGTGCTATTCAAACATAAAGTAGGCTTGGATTATGCTGAACACAGGGAGACCACATGCAGGCAGAAGAGCACCCAAGAAGGAAGAAAAAGGCATTTGCGTGGCCACCACCCAGGGTGTGTGGACTCTGACATCAGGCTGACCAGACCTGAATGGGACTTTGTGTGCAGGTTAAGGGAGTCGCTGACGGTCATGACAGTCATTGAGAAGTCTGCTTGGAGCCACATCCACTTCCCCCACATATTTAATTTGAAAAATCATTCCTCTTTATCACTATATAATTTTAATAATTTATTAAATTTAGCAATATCTAACATCACATATATACACATTACGAAAAGTAAAAACGGCAAAAAGTATGAAGTAATGTGAGACAGAGACTACAGCTTCAAAAAAATTAAGCCAGCAAAGCGATTTTACGTGTATCTATTTATTGATTGCTAGAAATATAGCCTAGTGAGAATACATGACATGCATTTTGGGGGAGAAATTAACTAAATGTGAAAATGAAGCCATTCAATAAGCCTGCTGTGAGTTAATAACTTAGCATAGATTAGACCTGAAGACATGGTGGGGACAACTCAAACAGCCACTTACAGTTGTTGTTAAGATTCCAGCTACAAATTCTTTTAGAACTCATTTATTCTTAATTACTTAGGAAGATCAGTCTGCCTCTTTAGCATAAACCAATGCTAGGAAGGATGTGAATCATTTAACTACCAAAAAAGAATCATGCTCTTACTTTAAATTCTTTAAGACAATTCCATTTTTACAAATTCTTCCATATCAATTTGTATGCTTCATATTTATAAGCAGTTATACAGGTTTAGAAAAGAGTTATTAGATGCAAAAGACTGTATTCATCGGATCTCAATATCTGTTGATTTATATCCTATTCTAAAACTAGCAAATTTTTATGCCATATTGTCAATTTTTCCCGAAGGTGTTTAACTCATTGATAGAATAAAATGATATAAAAATTAAATTCCAGTTACACTTAAATGGACAGAAAGATTAAGTTACTGGGATGCCTTAGAACATAATAAAAAAAAACTGTTTAATTAAATACATGGCGTATTTGGATATCAAAGTGCTGAAATGAACCTGTAACTGCAGGGTTACATGCCACGTATTTTCCCTAAACTTTGTAATTGTTTGTTTTCTTAAAATGACAATAGATTTCTTTTATTTATTAAAATGGCAATTTCTTGATGTTCAAGTAATTTGGACTATTTTTTACGGTAGCAGGAATAGAAAACAGAAAGAGAAAACAAAGTTATATCCCAGTGGAACAAAAAGGAAGATTTGGGCTTTTTTTTTTTTTTCTTTTTTAAGAGGCTGTCTGTTCCTTTCATGAACTGTATTCTTTCCTAATGCTTCAGGAGGAATCAGTTATGGCTTGCAGCGCTGGACAAACCGAGGGTATAAGCATACATCTCGGATGTGATACCGATTCAGAATCCAAGTTAAGAATCGTTCCAAGCCCAAGCCATATCCCCCATGAGGACATGTTCCGTATTTTCTCTGTTTTAAAAAAAAGGGAAAAAAAAGAGAGAGCAGAATAAATGCTTTGCTTTAAAAGTTCATAAAATAGTTATTTTCTACTATGGAAGGAGTTAGCGCATCATGATTAAGAATTCAACCAGTAATCTATAAACCAAGTGTGAAGAAATAATTTGACATGAAAATTAAACCAAGGATTAAGTACTACCCTGCAAAGAAGAGATTTCAAACTCTGTCTCTGTTTATCAGAGGAAAATGAAAGATAGTACAAAGTATTGGTAGGCTCTAATGACTTGAACTAACATATTTTTAAAAACTCAACAGCAATGAGCAAGGTCAAGAGTTAAAAAGGTTTCAAATGAAGTTGTTAACATATAACTTGGCCAAAGACAAAACTGGCAATGTTCATATGCAGCACTGTTATAACCATGAAACAGAATTTAGCTCACTCCCATACCAAAGTACCACCTTGAATTCTCTTCTTCTAAAATTTTAAATTTATACAGAATAATTACGGTGAAAAAAATGTTTAAGTTGTTTTTACCTGATCTGTATACCAGTAATAGGGTGTGGGGTCAATCTCTTCCCTTTTATAGCCTGCCAGTATTTCTTCACTATCCCAGATACGCATTGAGCCTCCCACAATCTCACCAACATTAGGCATCAATACGTCAACCTTCAAATAAAAGTAAAAGTAAATTGCACAATTACTACCAGACAAGGCATTGCTCTACAGTTGAAATGAAAATACAGTTAAGTGCCCAGAACTAAATGAAGCACTATAAGTATCCAAAATTCAAAAATCATTCAAATTCTCTAATTTAACAAAGCATGTTAACTCCTATCAGGGAAGGAAAAATACTACTTTAAATTATTATTCATCTAAATTTATAATGAAATATTTGCCATGAACTGTACCTTCTTCTAAATGACAGTCTTCATCCCCTTAAAAAGCAAAACTACTGATACTATTTGAATCACACACTCACAGATTCAGTAAGGCGGGAATCCTCAGGACATCGCTGCATATAGAAGGACTTGATCTCTACAGGAAATCGACACAGCAAGATTGGTTCATTAATGGTGTCTGTCATCAATCTCTCAGGAGCTTCTGGGATATCCTGAGGTTAAACAAGACTTCATTAACATTTACAGCTCAAATGCAACAAGGTATAAGCAGTTCTTTCACAAGAGCCAGTTCTTTGTCCCAGCAAAGCACCAGAGCACAGAATGTACGCCCACCCATGACCACATGCATCCCTGAGGGCGCATTTCCTTCAAAAACAAACATTTTTAAAATGCAGTTATTAAATGAACTGTAAAAAGATCTGCCTCCTTCTATAATGTATCTCAAGCACCATGCAGCTTGAGGAATGAAAAAACAAAAAACCAAGATATTATCACTGTGGCTAGATACTGCTCAGTTTTCTTCCATCTGTGGCCAGTTCTCTCTCTCTCTGAAGGGAAAGTAGTCCATTTAGTCCCGTAAGGCACTGATCTCCACACAGAGCATGTTATTAATAATGCTTATCTTCAAACTCTCCTGTTATGTGCACTTCTTTTCTGTTAACATACATCAGTTATGCCTTCAGTGGTAGTAAGACACAGTCACAGGACAAATTTATAAGTGTAACCACACCTGGAATAGTTAGCCAAGAAATGCTAGAAGATGAGGAATCAAGTTAATCAGTTCCCCCCTCAAAACATCCTTTAGTAAACCATATAAACACATTCAAGTTAAAACTGAAAACTCTCGTCCCAGTAAAACTGACTGAGAGCTTGCAAAGTGGACATTAACTCCAACGTAGAGAGAAGGAACTGGAGAGGCGAGGCCACAGGCCTCCAGTTACACAGCAGGTGACAGAGGTGGGGCCTAAAGCCCCTGGGGGGCCTTCTGACTCAAGCCTGTGCTCCTTCCACTCAATCACACCACTCTACTATGTATTAAGTACTAAGAGTACTCAAGTTTTCAGCACAAAATTTTAATATTTATCATAAACTCATGAAACAATGAGTAATTTATATAGGCCGAGCATACTGTTTGTCCTCTCCATAAATTCCTTCTTAACAAAAAAAGAAAGACCAAAACTGTAGTTAGCAGCAGCTACTCCCATTTTATCTATAAAAAAATTAGATTTGCAAATATTATGAAAGTAATAATTAAGAGCTTAGAACAGTGTTAATCAACAACCCCCAACACACATTGGGAGGTGGTCTCGGGCAATAGATACACTAAGTTTATCTGGGGCACCAAGCCACCTTCCCCACTCAAGATCTTGCATTGTAACGTAAGGTTATTTGTTCATTTGAATCTCCTTCCCCAGGAAGGAATTTTAAGTCATCCTTTTAAAGCTTCCAATATTTTCTCCAGAAAAACAAATACATACATATACCAACATTTTGCACATAACTTCAAAGGGTTTACAACCTTAGATTGGCATCCCCACCATCCTAGAGGATTATGGGTAGAGCTTATAAATCGAGGCCAGGGATTAACAATGAAAGAAGAGGAAAGAGGTAAACAACAGTGGATGAGTTTTAAAGAAAGGCTAAAAAATTGCTAATATTTATTCAACACTACAGAAAAGGTACTGTTCTAAGGTTTGTGCTATATCTCTTAACTTACAGACTCCTCAAACAACCCCAAGAACTAAGTTCTATTATCATTTATCTGAAGACAAGCTGATGGCTCCTGCATACTGATTTATCAGAGGTAGCAATCCATGTAAACATAATGCCACCTTTGAAATAGGTATTAAGAAGGAATATATACTTCTCCAAATTCATAGAAACTTCCATCTTCTTTCTTTATATTGTGTTCTTTTAGCCACACAATGGCATCTGAATAGTTCATCCGTTTGAAAGGCCGTTTAGGGGGCTTGAAGTTCTATAAGAGAAAAGGAAATTACAGTGCATAAAAAGAAACCATTAAATTTCCATTAAAAAAAATTCACCATTAATGTAAACTGTCATTGTAGACTACAAAACAGTGACATTCCTCAAAATGGCAAACAAATATGAACCTCATCTAACATAAGTTAAAATACTATGAAATTATTGGCAAAGAGTATCACATTTTTGTCTTTATGTATTAGTAACTTATTTTAGCTCACAAGCTATTTAATGTACAAAAACTGAGCAGGCAGGTGTCTTTGTCTTCCAAGAAAGAATTGCAGTTATCTCCATACAGCTCTCCACATACCGGGTTGAGGTCATAGACTATGCTTGCTACAGGTGATTTCAAGACTCTGTCTACCACATCACACACCAAGTCTTCCAGTCGGTTCAAAAGATCCTCAAAGGTCAAGAAAGGGCACTCTGCTTCAACGTGCGTATATCTGAAGAACAAGACATTATCTCAGAGCTGCTCTTTTAAGTGAAGCTTCTCTCAGGCAAGGATACTACTAATGGGAAATTGTCCCAGAAGGTGAAATTCCAATACTGCTAACCAAGTCCTAGTTCTGCAACTCAGTTTTAAGCCCCGTCCTCCCTGAGTAGTGATTTCTTATTTATTCCTTAACACACAAAGGATCAGACACAGCGAAAATACAGATCTTAGCTATGGCTTAAGAGGCAGAACTTCTTAACATGTTTATCCATTAGTTTATTCAACTGCCCTTCATATATCTTAACATATCAAAATGTTTACCTACAAGCATCATTTACCTCTATAAAAATTCCTTTTATAAAGGTACTTTCTAAGAGGAGAAAAAAGATAGTTCCATACTCTGCCAGGTGTCTGCGTGTCCTGGATTGTTCTGCCCTGTAGGACTGGGCAATACAGAACACGTCTCCCAGAGATGGAAGGCAGGTCTCCAGATACAGCTGAGAGGACTGAGTCAAAAATGCCTCTTCCCCAAAATAGTCAAGCTTGAAGAGTGTAGCACCACCTTCCACTTGTGTTTGCACTAATGTTGGAGGAAAGACCTGTTCAGATGGAGAGGAGTACATAAATGCCTGTTGTGAGCACCTCCATTCGAGGCTACAAGTGGCAAAAAAGTATTATTTGCAAAAGACGAAGAAGATACACTTACTTCACAGTATCCCCTATCAAAGAAGTGGTCTCGAAAGCACCTGGTGACCACAGACCGTGCTTTTAAGATTTTGGACATGTTTTCTCCTCGGATCATCATGTGTCTGTTGTTAAGCTGGACATCAACATCAGACTCTTCGTTGATCAGGTTATCAGCTCCTCCAGCAGGGGCCAACCCAATTAGTTCCCAGAAGTCACAATTCAGCTCATGGCCACCTGGAGCCTGCGGGCAGGGGGAGGAAGAGAGAGAGAAAGAAGGCAACAATGACAAAATTAACCATACTGAATATTTAAATTTATGTCAAAATTTTTGGTAAGCTGATAATTTCTAAGAATCTCATCATTACTAGCCTAACCTTGTAAAAACAAAGACCTAACAATTCAATTTTATATTAGTATTTTTATATTTAATATTCTAAAGTAAATACACACACAGATTTTAAAAATACAGAAAAATACAAACTAGCAAACAGCCTGTAATCCCACAACCTGGAGTAACTAACCACTGTTAACATTTTAATGTATGTTTCTAGCCTTTGGTGAGCAATTTAAAATAACCTATTTATCCATATTGAAAAACTCCTTAAATACAAAGCTTTTATTTTAACTTTATTTTGTACATTTAATAATTGAAAGTATGAACAATTAAAAACTAAAATGTAAACACAGATGAATAAATACATACATTTCTCAATTAAATGTACTGGAACATATACATTTTTTTTAATCAAACAATATGTTACAGAATATATTTGGTTCATACTAACACAATCATACAGTATTTGTGCTTTTGTGTCTGGCTTGCTTCACTCAACATAATGTCCTCCAGTTCATCCATGTTAAATACAAAGCTTTTGCTAAAAGCTGTTTCTCCTTGGAACACATAGATAGTAAGAACCTGTATTCTCCCCAATAATTCCATTAAAAGCAATTAATTTTAAAAGACATGTATCATGGAATATGTAATGAACTTGGTGCCATACAATGGACAACAAGTAGCATCATGACAACCATTCTATTTTGTAATCACATCATTTCCAGTAAAAATTAGCCAACTTCAATCAAATATCATTCTTAATATAGATTCTTTTCCTTGACCTCTCTGAGACCTCCCTCACTATTTCTAGTTTATTATTAGTAGGGCTCTTGAGCTCCCTCTGGTGGCTGATATACTGCATTTGTTTGTTTTCTTTCCTAACCACAATGATAACCACAGCAGTTATGTGAACTATAATTACCAAAAAGAAACTGAAACTGCTATAGTTCTGCTGACTAGAGAACAAACAACTCTCTGAAAATCAGAGTTATATTTAACTTTTTTAAAAAAGAGGCTTTCAAACTCTAGTTCAGAAAGTTTCATATTTAGATTATTGCTCTTAACTGAAAAAAATTTGAGTGATTAAGATTATTTTTTTTTAACTTCACCTAGCTGAAAAATTTTCACACACCGAAGGCAGAATTGATATATGATAGCTCATGAGGTTTACTCAGACATTCTTTAAGTTGGAAATCCCTGAATTCTTTTTATCATATGTCCTTACATGTTTCATTGCAAAGGAAAAGGCACCCAAACTTAGCAAGTGCAACACAATTTTTTATTTATGTCAAATACAAAAACAAACAAACAAAAAAACAAATGAGGATACTTGGGAAAATAAACACACACCTAATAATATAGTGAGGAACTCAACCTACTCACCTGCTTGCCCTCTGGCATGAGATTGAGCGTTCCATACACGGCGACACTGCTCTCAGTGGACAGGACCACCCCATTGTAACACTGACACTAGAAAAGACGGAAGCGCAAATTTAGCTGGTCACAGTCACATTAAAATACGCCAACATACTGGGAGCTAAGGGATTATTCACAAACAAGCTATCTGGTCCCATATCGGTGAAATAAGGAGTGAGAGAGTCATCTATTTTCAATAATTAAGAATAGGTATTTTTGTGGGAACAATTTATTCATATACATATAGACGCATATATAAGTCTGCAATTTACACATATACATATGTGTCAAGTGCAAATGACACTTGCCCATGATGCTTAAAAGTATCCAAACAGCCTGTTTTTCTTTCTTTCGTAAATCCAAACGGTTAAAATAATAAACAGTGCTCTTTAAACTATGATCATCAAAACTTGCTAAAACTATTAGAGAAAAAGTGACGAGGAATATTATAATGGAGGGAACCAGGCTGTCACCACCTTAATCCACTAATCATAAAAAAACACAACGAACAGTCCGTGCTTCTTGCTGTGATTCAGCTGGAAGTACACAGCCTCACCCATCAAGTAGTCCTGCCTAAAAACAAAACCAAAAACCTTGAACTTGAATCTCATTAGACCCAACCTCCAGCTTACAAGAAATACAGCGGCGAAAGGAACAGGTTTAAGATGCTGCAAGAATGCAATCAACTACACCCAGGATATAAGAAATTCCACAGGGCAAACAACCAGGTTTTCCCTAAGAAATAAATGGCAAGAGGGGAAAAAGAAGAGATGAAAAGATAGAGCTTTCATAAACCAAAGGAGATTTCAGAGACTATCAACTAAATGCAGCACGTGGATCTTTTTTGGTTCCTCATTCCAAACAACCAACTAAAAAAGGCATTGATCAAGATGGCAGAATGAAATGCTTCAGAGCTCCCTTCCCTTACAGAAGCTTTGAACAATCAGCAAAACTGGCAGAAACATCTTTCTCGAGCCAGCAAAGAGTTAAAGGCACTGTCCCAAAATCTGCCCTGCACGTAGAAGTCAGCTCACAGAACTCTCCTGCAGAATGCTGTGGGAGAGCAGTCAAGTTGTGCTGCCTGGGGCAAGGGACTGCTGGCAGTAGGACTGCTTCCTAGGGAAGAGAAGACATTTGAACCAAGCAGACCTGGGAGAGGAGATGGATTACTAGGGCCAGAAACAAACATGCCCCAGATTTGGGGCATGTGCAGAAAGGCCCAAGGAGGCCCCTAAGCTTTGCCTGGAGCTATTCTCTAAACACATGGTATGGATAAGCCCTGAAGGAGAGCACTTGCAGAAGTCAATATGCAAAGACTGGGAAAGGTGAATTTTTCCTTCTCTCTACTACCTTCTAGCTTCTGACATTCAAGGAAAGCTCTGTCTTAACACTAGTTGCTGGATACAAGCTAAAGGAACAGGTGCTCTTCTGTTCAAACCTGTATTTGATGCCAGAGTTTTTATGTGTACTTCCAGAGACCGGAGACTACGGGCTG
>PVKH010001489.1:0-30346 GCA_004027955.1 Chaetophractus vellerosus
AGATTAAGGGAGATAGGAAGACTGAGCCCAGTGCCTGGCACCGTAACAACTAAGTGTTAGCTATTTTATTAATGAACACAGACCATGATTAAAGGTAATTATTGATTATTTTATTAGGCCTACCTCATACAATCTTCAGCAAACTGTCTTTAAACATTTTTTACAACTGGCTCCCAAAGTTATAGGAGTTCCTTTTTGCCAGCAGGGCAAAGACCTAACTCTTTAGTTTAGCTCTTAAATCCTTCCTCAATCCTGCACTGTTTTTTTTCTGTCCTTATCTTTTACCGTTCCCAGCATGAACACTCCAATCTAGTCCCTCAAAACAAGCCCTAATGCCTCTGCCCATGTCATCGTTCTGTTTTCATGCTTCGAATCTAACTCAGATCTCACCTTCTCATGAACTCTGCCTGGAACACCGTGTTCTACAGTGCTGCCCTCTTTACTGAGCTTCAAGAACACCTGTCTCTGCTACACTCCTTTTTGTTGATTAATTCTTGAAGTAGTTTATCTTCTCAGTGTTTGCTTCCAAATGCATAGGAGAGATAAAGCCCCCAGACATCAAACATTACAGGTTATTTTTTTAAACACCACATTTTAATGGCTGATTTGGCTCTATTATTTGACATAAAAGAGATCTCAGACCCTTACTTAATCCCTGCTGCGTAACACATTACTGAACCCTATTCCATTCTGGGGAGCTGGAGTCAGAGATGGAGTGGGGTCCAGAGATTTAGTAAATGTCTCTTTTGCCCTTTATTTTACAATTAAAAAAAATGATGCCATTGAAAGATCCCTGTCGTCAATCTGACTTTGTAAAAGCAGCTTTGTCAAAATGCTAAGTACCTTGCAGAAACAGAGTTCACATTCAATTTGAAACCTTCAATTGTCACCCTTTTTTGTTGTTCTTTCTAGAGGCTATAGTTTATCACCTACTATGTGTCAGGCAATATTTAAGGTTCACTAGCGGTGCTGGGACTGCTAATACTAAAAAAAAATGTTAGCTGAAAAATAATACATTGACTTAGACATTAAAATACCTTTAAATCCCCTAATTAAAATCTATCTATCTATCTATCTATCTATCTATCTATCTATCTATCTATCATCTATCTATCTACGTATCTATCTATCTATCTATCTAATCTATCATCTATATGAATACATAGGTTTATATAATGCCAGAGTAGTTAGTTTAATTTCTGAGAACAAAGTCTTGAAACAATGAGTCTACAGTACCCTGAAATATAGTCAGAATAAATTCAACTTAGAATTATGAATGTGTGAAAACTGAAAAGTAAGCATAGGCAATAAAAAATGTTTTTAAAATATCACATTACAAAAAGAAAGGCAAAGTGACCATTACAGCAAAGGAGATTGATGATTCTTTCCTCAGCTTAAATCTTTGTCGATTAGTGCATCCATTTTCCTCCTGGAGATATGTTTGTAAGCACTAAATCATGGGCCCACCCATATAGACAGGAGATATATATATATATATATATATATATATATATATACACATATCCTAGAACTGCTGGGCATTCAGGTTCTGTGCTTGTCTCAAAGAATAATGGCTAAGATAGGCAGGGGTTATCAGTCATCCTGTGGCACCCGGTGCCCTCTCTCTGTCTGATAATAGCTCATACCTCCTCTGTAGCATATTTAGTGGTGGCTTTTGTGAGAGTGTTTTTTTTTTATTGCCTTCTCCCTTCAAAAGACCCCTTCTTTCACTGTGCTGTACCTCTAACTTTAATTGGACTTAAGACACACAGGGAATGCTAGAGCAATGAATACTTAGCTGAAATTATATGTTAAATAGACAAGCCCAAGAGTGGGGGCACCCCAAGAAGCCTGGCTAATGCCCATGTGTAGGGGCTCGGGGGAAGTGTCCTGCTACTAGTCCTAGAAAAATGCCCAAAGCAAATGGGCTCTTAGCAAATCTCCCCTTTTATCCTCATGGTGGGCCTACTTCTATGACTCTGATTTCCTGCTGACTCATCATGGGCTACTGTTGGGTACAGCTATCAGATCATCATCTCTTTTCTCCCCACAGTCAAACCAGAGGGCCCCACATTGAACAGACGTGACCTGTAGACTCAAGCTCAAATGACACAAATGGAGCTAACGCACACTTTTGTGGGTTTGGGCACAGATCAGTTGAGTACCCATGCCATATACAATGTAAACAATCAGCAACATACTTCACAATTTAAATTTACATATAATTTATATAAATTTAAGAGTTATGTTCATTTTTTAATATTAAAAAATGTTCTTCAACCCCCATGAGTGACTGTTGTAAATGCTGCAGGATTTCTGGGTACTTCCAGAATGTAGCATAGATATTCAAAGAGAAACAGAGAAATGGGGCTCAGAACATCAGAGAAACAATACTTTTTCAGGCAAGAGTCCATTGTCCTCCTGCTATCTGAGAAGGGCTGAACAAGTTCATTACATTATCTTTTCTCCAACCTAAGTGTTTCCGCTGTTGGAATCATATCACGCCTCAAAGTGGCATTCATCTGTGGCATCAGCTGTGGCCCACCATGGGCTTCTGCCCAAAGACTATTCACAGAGTAATCTCTAAATAATCCTGGGTAATACTGAAGTCTTAACAATAGTTAGTCTTCAAAGCCATGAACACAGAATTTCCTTCCATTTATTTAGATCTTATTTGATTTCTTTTAGCAATGTTTTGTAGTTTTCTATGAACAAGCACTTAACATCTTTGGTTAAATTTATTCCTATATATATTTGATTCTTTTAATTGCTATTGTAAATGGAATTTTTATCTTCATATCCTCTTCAGATTGCTCATTACTAGTGTATAAAAATCTTACTGATATTTGCATGTTGGTCTTATACCCCACCACTTTGCTGAAATTATTTATTAGCTCTAGCAGCTTTGTTGTAGATTTTTCGAGACTTTCTATATATAGGATCATATCATCTGCAAATAGTGAAATTTTTACTACATTTTTTCCAATTTGGATGCCTTTTATTTTGTTCTCTTGCCAAATTGCTTTGGCTAGAACTGCGAGTACAATGTGGAATAACAGTGGTGACAGTGGGCATCCTTGTCTTGTTCCGGATCTTAGAGGGAAATTTCAGTGTTTCACCATTGAGTATGATATCAGTTGTGGACATATCATATATGCCCTTTATCATGTTCTGGAACTTTTCTTCTACTCTTATTTTTCTAAGTGCTTTTATCAAGAAATGATGCTGGATTTTGACAAATGCCTTCTCTGTATCAATGAAGATGATCATGTGGTTTTTTCCCCTTCATTAGATGTGGTGTGTTACATTAACTGATTTTCATATGTTGAACCACCCTTGCATACTGGGATAAAACCCACTTGATCATGGTGTATAATACTTTGATGTGCTGTTGGATTCGATTTGCAAGTATTTTATTGATAATTTTTGCAACTCTATTCATAAGAGAAATTGTTCTGCAATTTTCTTTTCTTGTAGTATCTTTATCTGGCTTTGGTATTAAGGTGATGTTGGCTTCATAGAATGAGTTAGGAAGTGTTCCCTCTCCATTTTTTTTTTTTTGAAGCATTTCAGCAAGATTGGTATTAATTCTTCTTGGAATGCTGGGTACCATTCTCCTGTGAAGCCATCTGGTCCTGTACTCTTCTTTTTTGGGAGGTTTTTGATTCAATCTCCTTACTTGTAATCGGTCTATTGATATCTTCTATTTCTTGTAGAGTCAGTGTAAATTTTTTGTGTCTTTCTAGGAATTTGTCCATTTCATTTAAGTTGTCTAATTTGATGGCATAGTATCATAGTATCCTCTTATGACCTTTTTATTCCTGTAGGGTCAGTACTGAGGTCCCTATCTCATTTCTGATTTTGTTTATTTATGTATTCTTTCTTTTTGCCTTTGTCAGTCTAGCTAGGAGCTTGTCAATTTACTGATGTTTTCAAAGAACCAACTTTTGGTTTTGTTAATTCTTTTTTTTTTTATCCCAATTGTATTTATTTCTGCTAAAATCTTTGTTATGTCTTTTCTTCTGCTTGCTTTGGGGTAAGTTTGCTGTTCTTTATCTAGTTCCTCCCGGTGTGCAGTTAGGTCTTTGATTTTAGGTCTTTCTTTTTTTAAAGTAAGTATTTAAGGTTATAAATTTCCCTCTCAGCACTGCCTTCACTGCATCCTGTACGTTTTGATATGTTGTGTTCTCATTTTCATTCATCTCGAGATAATTACTGACTCCTTTAACCCACGGATTGTTTAAGAGTATGTTATTTAACTTCCATATATTTGTAGATTTTCCAATTTTCTGCCTGTTATTGATTTCCAGCTTCATTCCATTTGGTCAGAGAGACGCTTTGTATAATTTCAATCTTTTAAAATTTACTGAGACTTGCTTTGTGACCCAACATGTAGTCTATCCTGGAGAATGATCCAGGTGCACTTAAGAAGAATGTATATCCTGCTGTTTTCTGGTGTAATGTACTACATATGTTTGTTAAGTCTAGTTCATTTATCATATTATTCAAATCACATTTTTCCTCATTGATCTTCTGTTTATATCTTCTATCTACTGATGAGAATGGTGTATTGAAGCCTCCAATTTTTATTGCGGAGGAGTCTATTTCTCCCCACTATTGGTTATCCTATCCCAGGGAACCAGATGGGATCAATCAGAAAGGTTGGTCACTCCAAAAATATCCATTTTGTGTTTAGGTGGTCCAGCCAACAGAAACTGGATTGAGTGCAATAGTTTTGCCTTTGTCTTTCTATGTTTCTCTTTTTTCCCCTCTGGGGGCCCTTTCCTATGCAGCACGACTTGGTGGCTTGTTTTCTACCATGGGTCTCTGTGGACTTGGGTCCCTTGCTGGATATGCGTGGTGTTCTAACTTGTTCTGTCAGTGGCTCTATAGTCTGCTTTTGCAGCTGAACGGACCCAGGTCATGCTGCCTCTGTGTGACTCCCAAGCTGTGTGGACTGGGTGGGGGGTAGGGGGCAGGGGTTCTGTACTAACAGGCTCAGGATGGAAATTTCTTGATATTTGAGATCATTTTGCTTTTTCTTTGATTCAACATTTGTGGATTCCTTCTTCAATCTCTAGCATCTTCCAGAGTTCTAAGCAAATAAGATTTGCCCTTTTATTAGTTGATTCTGAAGGAAGACTTTTCCAGGGGATGTCTTACATTGCCATGCTGACGACATTACTCGCAATAAATATTATTTTATGTGTGTTTTTGCTATACACCTTTAAAAAGACATGACCCAGGACAGGGGCTTCTCTTGTCTTGACTAATGAAAGACAGGGGATGGGTGAGCCCCCATGCACATTCCTTTCCTCCTTCCCAGTGTACTCTTCTGATTAGCAGTGGTTATACAGGGCCTTCTGGAAGTGACTGTTGTGTTTTCATTAAGGTACTTGACCCTCAGCTGTGACTGGCATCTCCAGAGCCCGTGTTATTTTCTCCCCACAGTGGGGGGAGTGGTAGACATCCGAATATATAGAGTTGGACCTTTCAACCAATCATTCTGTCTGTAGCAGCATCTTCACTTCTACTTTCACAGGTTCCTAGTGCCACCAATTTCTGAAACTTTGGTGGGTTCTACAGTGCAAATTGATTTGCATCTCCATTTTCCCCCCTGCCTGCTTACAATTCCACATTCATATATCTGCTAACTCAGTTACTACCCATTCTTTTGCTTTCCAACCTCTAAAATGTTGTTCCTACCATTTTCTGTCCTAGTCTCTTTATCCTTTGGGTCTACATATATGCATTTAAAAATTCCTTTACTATCATTTTCAATGAGATTTCAGGAGGGAGTGGGAGTGGAAATAATTGTTTGTATTCAACTGCTGCCATTCATGACAGTGTTGTTATTCATGGTCATAAATTAGGAAAATCCTACATGTCCACAATAGGAGATGAATTCATTTCTAATACTTGCATACACATTTGTATATAAGACAAACATTTTCTGAGTCTCTACTATTGTCTGCTGTTGTACTAGGAGCAGGGATACAGTGGAGACCTACGCACCATAGTCCCTTACTTGTGTGGAACTGAAATGCATTGTAAGCTTTGTTTATAGAAATTTCAAATAATGTAGGGAAATAATCATATTATTTATTACAATGGGAAGAGTTATGGATATAGAGTTATTCATATGTGACATTTAAAAAGGATAATAAAACCTATGCTCACCCTCTGCCTTTAGCCAGTAAAAATTATTTTAACATGTATAACTTCACCAAACATTTTTAAAAGACCAGGAATGTGTACATTCCTAAGCTCTTAAAACATATTGCTAAATTACCTTCTAAAATGGTTTTCCAACTAATACTCCTGCAGTGGTGAGTTGGAATGTAAGAGACGATTTCATTCAATGCCAATGAGAGAAATAAAGCTAAGTAAACCACCTTCTTAACAAAATCCCAGAATTTCATTTAATAATGAAATTAGGGGATTCCAGTAAAACTCTCCTGTGTTTAATGTCTTTGCTATACTCTACAGGGAGAAATGTGACCCATGAATTTGTTCAACCCCACAGAGTGAATCTTTATGTGGGCGGGTGACCCAATAAACTGAGCACAGTCTTGGGGTCTGGAAGTCTAAGGTTTAAATCTCAGCACTGACTTAACTATAAAATTATTGAGAAAAAATGGTGCAGTGATATATATTTGGCAGATTAGATGCTTTGGAATCAGAGATACATTGTTTGAAATCTGCACTCTGACACTTAGTAGTTGTATGACCTTGAGAAAATTTAACACCATGAGTCTCAGTTTCATTTTTTCCATAATGTAATAACTAAACTCCTCTCAAAATTTTGCTATAAAGTGACAGGAATAAAGTATTTAACTTGCCTAACACAGAGATAATACAAACAAGATGCATGCATAGAGAAAAAATTAAGAAAGTAAGAGGGCTTGTCTCCTGAAGGTAGGGCTATAGATAAATTTTAATTTTAGCTGTATGACTTTGGACAAATTACTTCGACTCTCAAAGCATAAATTTCCTTTACTGTTCAAACTGAATCGTCATCATTGTGAGAATTTTATTGATAAGATTTTGAAAATAAAGCATTAGGTTACCATTTGGCATATATTAAATGCAAGTATATGTTAGTCATTATGTTTTACTTTAATGTCCTTTGCTCTAACTTGCTGTATTTTGCCAATTTTCTATAAGTAGCCTGTTTCAATAATCAGAAAAAAATAATCAACTTTGTTTTTAGAAGAAATTGATTGTACCTTCAACTGCATATTTTTTAATGGAAGCCACATTAGGAAGGTGAAAATGAAGGAGCATATCAGTTACACCTCTTCTATCGTGCCCTGATGATAGTCACCGACATAATTGCATAGATCCAATGGAGGCAACATCAGCATTATGGAATGAATTAAGAGATGTAACATTGGTGGCCATTTCCAACAGACTCACTTGTCCCTGAATACATCCTTGAGGTGTTAGAGGATAATCATCATCATGAAATGCACCTTTACAATTGTAACAACAAATTAATCCCTCCTATTTACTGCTGCCATATTTTTTTGTAATCAGAGGAAATTCAATTAATCCAGCTAATTAAATGTTGGTGAATCCAGAATGAATTCTATTAATTAACGCTTCTGTGTAAAGACATACCAGACTACACAGTGTTTTTCCATCAAAGCTCACAGATGGCTGCCCAATCATAGCTGTCACATTTCCCATGTTGCTGGGGAGAAACAGAGCGAAAGATACAGAAAACCCATGATTGAGTTCACTATGAGAATTTAAAAATGCTTAGTTTCCATTTAGATGGTAATATAAAAATAATATAAGATCAGAATATTCTGCTTGATGCCCTTAAACAGGGCACTGCCACACAATTTTAGTGTCCACATTTTTCTTTGTGTTTACAATCATATGAGGATTAAGTGATCAACTTAAGGTAGCAGTGTTTCCTTCACTATTTTCATTACTGTCAGTGGTGAGAAGGCAAGCATCAGAAACAAATCTCCATCAGCATCTCTAAGTCAAAACAGCTAATATTTTACTGCTCACCTACTCTTTGCTAGCAACTATCTTGTGATGACTTACAAATATTATTTAATTCTTACAGCATGGTAAGGACATATTATTGTCAAGTTCTGAAGCTCAGAGAGGTGAAGTAACTTTCTTAGATCACACAGATAATTAATGGTAAAGCTAGAATTTGAGCCAATAATGCCTTGACTCCAAGATTGAGCTACTATCAGTGTTTCCTGTCATTAAAAAGCTTAGGAAATTGGGGGTGGGGATGAAATGTGATTATTTTCACAAAATGCCAAAGTCCTAATAGTGTTGTAGCCTGAGTTTCCATTAACGACTCAAATAAACAAATAAACTAAGAGCCAGTGTTCAACTTGAAACTAACCGATTAGCTGAACTTACTGACATCTACTTTTGACCTTGGGATCGCATTTATGATGGGAGGAGTTAGGGATACAGAGTTATTCACATATGTATATAGTTCTTGAATATATTCAGAAAAACAATTTCTACTAGATTGGTGCTTAGTCATTGAATCTTGAATCCAGTTTTATAGTACTTAAATATTTTTCACCATTTTTTTCACTCAAAAGATAATACTGGTTTCCTGATGTGTGTTGAATGATAGACATTTAATGAACCTGATTGGTAGTCTTTGCAGCAGTTCTGAAAGTTAGACACTACCAATTCCTATCACAATGAGGAAACTAAGGCTCATTTAAGTGAGTTAATTTGCTCACAGTCATATAGCTAGTAAATGGCAGAGCCAAGAGCTAGAGTATAAATTCTGTCATCTCCCATACCATAGTGCTTACTATTTTCCAAGGGTGTGAAGATATATATATATATAAGAAAAGTTAAATTGAATGAACAAATATAAAATGATATCCAGAAAATATAACAGCAAGCTAGGGTACTCCCAAATATTAAAAAAATAATATTAAAGTCCCTATAATTAAAAGTGTTCAATTGGCACATGAATAGACCTTAAACTAATGGATCAGCATAGAAAATCCAGAAATAGAACTGATTATGCAAATTTGGTATCCAATACAGGCATCGTCTCAAATTGGCAGGGAAAAGAAGAAATTTTTAGGAGGTGATATTGGGATGACTGGATATACTTGTGGAAAGAGAATATGTATGGATTTATTCCTCACACCATACATAACATAAATTCAAAAGAGATCAGATATTTAATATAAAAAGGAAACCATTCAAATACTAGAAGAAAACATGAGTTTATTTCTCTTTAACCTAACTGAATTCCTCTTTAACTTGGGAGGTTAACTTTCCTAACTATGACTCAATATACAGATATGACAAAGGAAAGGGTTATATGTTTGACCATAATTAAAAGAGAACAAACCAAACCAAAGAAATATAATAAAACTTTGCAAGGTAAACTACAAGAATAGTGAAAAACACAAATGATACCCTGTGGGAAAACATTTTGTGATTCATTGCAATAAGGGTTAATGTTAACTACATATAAGGAACTTCTAAAAACAGAGAGAAAAACAACGTCCCAGTAGAATGAATGAAAAAAATAACCAGACATTTTACAATAAGGAAATGTTAATGGTTTTTAATGAAATGAAAAGTTGTTTACCCTCAATCATAATGAGATAAATGTAAATTAAAAACAGCAAAAATCCAAAAACGTTAATGTTCTATTTTCAAGGCTGAAGAAAAATGTAATATTGTATTTTGCAGGTAAGAGTGCAAAATGGAGGGAATTTTGCATTATCTAACAAAAAAAAAACATGTCGTTTACCCTTTGGGTAGCAATCTCACTTTTAATAATCTGTCCTTCAAATGTACTGGAAAAACATGTGAAAACAATTATGAATAAGGTTATTCATTGCAGGATGATTTATAATAATATAGAATGGAATCAACACAAATAGCTGGCACCAGCTTACTAATTGATTTAAATTATGATAGAACCACGTGGTAGAATACTATGCAGATATAAAAAGGAACAAGGAATAACTCTATATATAATATCCATATATTGTTAGGTAAAAAATCAAGAAAGGTGGAGAAAAGAATCTACAATATTCTTCATTGTCTTTTCAAAGGAGGTGGAGTAATAAAATATATTTTAGAGGATAGGTGGATAGGACATGAAGAAAAGCTACACGTCTTTAAATATAACTTTTTTTGTAGATTTGTCTAAGAACTATGTATATATTTTACATAATTATAAAACAAAATCAAATGACTTTCCTCAAAATAAAAAAATAAATTGAAACAAAGAGAATAACGCAGTATCCAGTTGGTGGCAAAAACACAGGAAAGGGAACTATTCCAAGAAAACACAATGGTTTGATTGCATATTCCTGTTGGGAAATAGCCTATGGAAAATCTGCAAGAAATATTTAAAACTTTTCAGTAATCATAATGTTGGTTGTGATGGTGGTAATTTTAGTCTGACTGTTGTGCATATATCGTGGAACAAAACAAATGAATACTTACGTGATATTTTAGTTCTTTTATTTCTGGTGTTTTGAGGACTGGTGTTCTCAGCTTGAAAGAAAGGAGATGCAGATGTAAGATATTTAAGGTTAAGTAAAAGAGCTGTATTTCTTAATTTGCATTTGTGGCATCTGTATGAATTCATGATTGCATCTTATTTAAAAAATATATTAAAACATTTTTTGTGGAAAAGGTCTCAAAACAGTGACCAAGGCAATAGCAGTGAATCCCTATAGAATTCAGACTGCATTATTAAAATCCATTTCTGGGGGCCAGCTGTAGCCCAGTGGATAGGGCTCCGGTTCACCACATGGGAGGCCCCGGGTTCGGTTCCTGGGGGCCTCTCCGATGGGGCAGACCGCCTTGAGAGGGCAAGCCGCCGTGGGCGGGGCAAAGCCACCATGGACAGGGCAAGTTGCCCACGAGCAGAGCAGAGCCGCAGGCGAGTGGGCAAGGCCGCTGCTCACCAGTGAGCTGACTCGGCGCATTGCCACAAAGCGGGGAGACAAAGCAGACACAGAAGAACGCAAAAATGAACACAGCAAGAACAAGCAGAAACGGGGGGGGATATGTAACAACAACAAAAAAATCCATTTCTTTCTCAAGGAGCCAGTGGTCCTTGGAGAAATGGCTAATTTCAGGTGTGAGGCAGGAAATGTCCAAGATGAAACATGGGCCATTTTGTCTTAACAGATAGCCAAGAAGCTATCAAGTACTATCAGAGTTTTGTCAAAAGGACTCAGGTACAAATTTAAAGTGGCTATTACTGGTCAAATTGGGACATTTTTTTCAATTTTTAACATTTTAGTTTGAAATATTCCCAAACTTTACAGAACTGTTGCAAAAATAATGCAAACCCCATACAGAGAATTCCAACATACCAACTCCTTCACATACCCAGATTAAGCAATTTTAATATTTTGCCACCTTTGTCATTTCTCTTTCTTTCTTTGTCTTTGTCTTTCTTTCTTTCTTTCTTTTTCTTTCTTTGCTTCTTTCTTTCTTTCTTTCTTTCTTTCTTTCTTTCTTTCTTTCTTTCTTTCTTTCTTCTTTCTTTCTTTCTTTCTTCCTCTTTCTTTCTTTCTTTCTTTCTTCTTTCTTTTTCTTCTTTCTTTCTTTTTCTTTTCTTTCTTTCTCTCTTTCTCTCTCTCTCTCTTTCTTTCTTTCTTTCTTTTTCTTTCTCTCTCTCTCTCTTTGTCTTTCTTTCTTTCCATCTATCTATCATTTTATATCTTCTGAAGATTTGAGATCAGGTTTCACACATCATAATCCTTGAACACTTAATACATCCATGTACATTTCCAATGAACAAAGATATTCAATTATGTAATCATCTTAAGTGCAATTATCAAGTTCAAGAAAGTTTCCATTGATATAAAGCTTACATTCTATATTATGATTTTTATGTCCCAATATTGTCCTTTTGAACCTTTTCTCTGTTGTTAGATCCCATCCACCACCATATATTGCATTTAAGTTATTATCTTTTTAGTTTATCTTCTTTTTTAAAATTATGGAAATATATATATACAACATAAATCTTCCCATCCCAACCCCTCCCAAGCATAACATTAAGTGGGATTAATCATATTCACAATGTTCTAGTACCTTCATCACCATCTGTATTAGTCAGCCAAAGGGGTGCTAAAGCCAATTACCAATGATCGGTTGGTTTTTATAAAGGGTAGAAACTTACAGTTACCCGGCCACAAAGCATAAGCTTCTTCCCTCACCAAAGTCCATTGCCACGTGTTGGAGCAAGACAGCTGCCGACGTTTGCCAGGGTTCAGGCTTCTTGGGTTCCACTCTTCCCGGGGCTTAGCTCTTCCATTTCCTCCAAAGGTCAGCTGTAGACTATCAGGTGAACGGCTCACTTCTCTTCTTCTGGGCTGTTCTCTCCAACATCAGAACTGCTTCTCAAAACTGCTTCTCAAATGTGCTCCCTCTGTCCTTTGCCTTGCCTTTTATATTCGATTCCCCCACTCACCAAGGGGTGGGGCTCAACGCCCTACTAAGGTGGCCCTGTCAACGCCCTAATCATAACTTAATCATGCCCAGATTAACAGATCAATTTACAAACATGATTCAATATAGATTTTTTGGAATTCATAATTACATAAAAAGGCTTCACCATCCATTGTTAGAATTTTCCTTCACCCTAAATAGAAAACTTACATTCATTTCATATTGAACTTCCCACTGTGTGGACCCCCATTCCTTGTTTCCTATATTATAATTTCTGTCTCTGAGTTGGTCCATTCTCTAATATTTTCATTGGGGTTACCATAGGGCTTAAATTTCACATCCTAAATCTATAATAATCTGTTTGTTTTGATTCCAACTCAACTTCAGTAGCATACATAAACCATGTTCCTATACCTCTCTGTCTATCCACAGGTATGTAGTTCCTGTCATAAATTATATGCTTATACATTATGAATCCAAAACCATTGATTTATTATTGTATTTTATGTATTTGATAAATGTAAAAAGTGGAGTAGGAAGTAAAAAGTGGAGTTACAAATAAAAAAATACAAAAGTACTAGTATATATATATTTTCCCATGTCATTATGTACCAGAGATTTTTATGTCTTCATGTGGCCATTTGTATAACTTATTTGGAGAAATGTTCAAATTTGTTGCTCATTTCTTAATTAGGTTTATGTCTTTTTGTTTTTGAGTGTGGGGAATTCTTTATATATTCTGGATATTAAACCATTATCAGATAGATGGTTTCTAAATATTTTCTCCCATTCTGTAGGTTGTCTTTTCACTTTCTTGACAAATTGATTTTTTTGGCAAGGGTGCTAAGTCCCCTCAATGGGGGAAAAAATAGTCTCTTCAACAAAAATCCTACTGGGCAAACTGGATATCCATATGCAAAAGAATGAAGGTGGGTCCCTACCATACTGCACGTACAAAAATTAACTTAAATTTGATCTAAAGTATAAAACTACTAGAAGAAAACCTTCTTAGACTTTATGCCAAGAACATGAGCAAGAAAAGAACAAATAAAAAAGGGACTTCAACAAAATGTAAACCTTATGTGCAATTGATTTTTAATTGACTCCCTCACCCCCACCACCCTGGCCAATCTCCCACAAGGAGTACCTGGAGGGCCATCACTATTTCTTATTTATCATCTATCTTCAGCACTGCACACAGTGCCCAGCATATACTATATGTTCAATAAATGTTTGATGAAAGTTGTTGTATGACAGGAAGGTCATATCTCTTATATGACACATAGTAAGATAAGTTGCAGAGAAAGATTTGCATATTTGGAAAAATAACAGATTGTAAAGTTACATAGCTTCGGATTTGTTGGCATTTTCTCACTGTTAGTAGTCTCATGTGATCATCCCTGGGATGTGCAATTTTGAACCTGGACCCAGACCAACATTTGCATCTCTCACAGGGCATTGAAGCCTGATGTTTTCTCACTTACTGTGGTTCCTGTTTCCCGTCTCTCCCATCCATTTGATCTAGGAAAAAGCCCATTGATTTATCTTAAACTCAGACATCTTGAGACCATGTTGTTTTTATTCTCTAACTTTTAAATATACTTTTCTCTGACTTATACAATACCACAAATTGATCATTGACTATGTAGCAGTGTTTTTGTATGAACTTTACCCTAGATTATTCTGAATCCTCACAAACAACCAGTTAAGGTACTATTGATAGCAACATTTTACCTATGAGCAAACAAGGGTTATGTGAGAAGGTCAAGGTCACAGTGCTAGTAAGTAGTAAAGTCCAGTTTTGAACCTATGTTTCTATTCTTTCTATTATAGTGACACTGAACACTCTAAGATTGAATTTGAATGACCACAAATCACCAGGAATGAATGTCTCTTTCAGGGAGTGAAAAGGTAGTTCAAATTGTATGGAATGGTTACGAGTTCAGATTTGCGCTTCTATCCATATTCTGCCTTAAACTTGCTATGTCATTGAGCAAGATGGTTACCATCTCGCTTATACAAAGAAATAACTGTAACTACTTTCTAGGATTATTTTAAAGAATAAAACATGCATTTCTTGCTAAGTGCTTAGCATAGAGCTTAGAATAGCTCAAATTCTCAAAAAATTGACATTTTCTTATCATGAAAATTATTATGAGAAAGAGAACTTGTTTGTTTTCATGATATTCCAGATCTCTGTACATAAGGTAAAACCCAAGTCTATATAACAAGAGTTGCAAACTCAGATACCTGTATGGGGATTGGACAGATAAAGTAAATGAGTAAAGCTTGCCAAATGTGTGACAACTAGGAGTGGTGGGAACTGTAGTGTGGAGCACTTACCGTCTCTAAATAGGGCACAGCTATTCAATTGCAACCAGTGGGAATAAAGGCTCAGTCTTGCTAGATCCTTTGAATTTTCCCAAGCTGAGACTGAAATCTGGATTTTTGAGAGAATCTTTCCATTTTAAATGTTGTAAATGAATTTAAAAAAAAAACAACACATACTACCTTTAAATTTTTGAAATGTGAAGTGCTTAAAACACATCTGTGGCTCAGATCCAGTCCTTGGTCCACCAGTATATTATTTACTTAATTGTAGCTGGTTCGAGTTGATGGCATTAGCTTTCATCCAACAAATAGCTGCTGAGTTATGACTGTGTTTGAGACACTGTGATCAGTGTAGGGGATATAGCAGGCTCTAAGAAAGATGAGAATCTTGCCTTATACCATGTGTGGGCCTCACAGTAGGATGTGTGTTGTGTGTATGTGTGTGTGTGTGTGTCATCTGTTACTACAGCATTTTCATGTAGTCATAAAATGAGTCTCCTGCAGGCAAGACCTCATATTTAATAATTAATACCTCTCTTGCCTTGTGTAGCCCTAATGTAAAATTCCTTCACTGCTGGTTAAGAATGCACATATCCCAACATTTAAAATCTCATAATATATATATATATTTCTAAATCTGTGACTCTGAAGGAGAGTTTATCTTCTTCAATACCTGGAGGTACAAATAAGAAAATGATTATGAATCATTTTCAGTTGATGTGGGAAATTTATATCATTTTTTGTGTGTGTGTAGTGCCTACAGAAATTGAAGTTTTTTTTTTCTTTTTGATGAATGATCTAGAGGAAAGGAAAAGCAATAAAATCTGCTGTTGCAAACATTAAAAATATGAAAGAATTTACTAGATTATATGATATATGGAAAATAACCTAATGTTAAAATGTGTAGCTCAGATCGGCACAAATATAGTCAACTAATTTTTTTTTACACAGGCACAGAGGCAATTCAGTTGAGAAATAATAGTCATTTCAAGAAATGGCATTGGAAAAATTAGGTATCCACATGCAAAAAAATGAAACTTGACACAGCAGGAGCCTTACACTATTCACAAAAATTAACTCAAAATGGAATATAGATCTAAATGTAAAATTCAAAAATATAAAACTTCCAAAAAAAAATAGGAGAAAATCTAGGTCAGGAGTTCTTAACCAGGGGTCTATGAGCTTGAATTGAAATTCAAAAAACATTATTCTTGTGGGGACATGTTGGTGTGGGTGTGATATAGTTAGTAAATAATACACAGTATAGCATGGACTTAGTAATCATCTGATTGGCAAAGAGGTCTGTGGAACAAAAAATGTTAAGAACCCCTGATCTAGGTGACCTTGGGCTTGGTGATGAGTTTTTAGATCATGAAAAAAAAAAAGGTAAGTTGGACTATATTAAATTAAAAAAAAATTCTGCTCATTGAGACTTAATAACTGAAAAGACAAATCACAAACTGGGAGAAAATATTTACAAACCACATAATTGATAAAGGGCCTGTATCCCAAATATACAAATATCAACAATAAAAACTCAACAATAAAAAGACCAAAAAAAAATTATCAAATGATCTGAACAGACATCTTACCAAAGGAGAAATAGGTGCCAAATAAGCATATGAAAAGATGCTCAACATCATTTGTCATAAGAGAATTGCAAATTCTGATAGGTTCCTGATGGTATCTCAGGGTTGTTTTAATTTGCAACAACAACAAACCTGACAATACCAATTGCTGGTGAGAATGTGGGGAAACAAGGACTCTTATTCATTGTTACTGGGGATGCAAAATGGCATTGCCACTTTGGAAAGCAATTTGGCAGTTTCTTACAAAGCTAAACATAGTCTTACTATACGATGGAGAAATAACATTCTTAACTTCTTACCGAATTGATTAGGAAATACTTGTCCACACAAAACTCTGCGTGCAAATATTTATAGTAGCCTTATTAATAATCATCCAAAACTGGAAGCAACCAAGATATTCTTCGATAGATGAATGGATAAATAAATTGTGGTACATCCATACAGTGGAATATTAATTCAGCAAAAAGGAATGAGTCATCAAATCATGCAAAGACATGGATGGATCTTAAATGTATATTGCTAAATGAAAGAAGCCAGTATGGAAAGGTTACATGTTATATGATTCCGTTTGTATGACATTCTGAAAAAGGCCGAGTTATACAGACAGGAGATGGATCAGTGATTTGTGGGTGTGTGTTTAATAGACAAGGCCCTGGGGGTCATTTTAGAGCAGAGAAACTATTCTTTATCCTTCTGTAATAGTAGATACATAGCACAATGCATCTGTCAAAACTCATAGAAATTTACAGCAGAAAGAGTGAATATTAGTGAATGCAAATTCTAAAAAATAACATTTTAGGAGGCTACGGGGTCCCAAAATGGAATGCAAACAGTGACAAAAAGAAACTAACTGTATTACAAATGTATGAAAGATGCTCACCAAAGTAACTTTGTGAGTGGGTGCAGTCTTAAGAATAAACGCAAAAGGAACTGCACATAAACACTATACTCTAGCTGATAACACTGTTGCCCGTGGGGGTATGAGTTAACATTTCTGATACATACACTGGAAATGAATAATTAAGTAAATGGTGAGAGTCAGGTTTCTCACTGTTGGAGAGAGGAGTTACAGACAAACAAGGAGAGAAGGCTAGAGTGATCCATGTGTAATGGATTAGAGCTGGAAACATCAGAATGAACTCGTATTTAGTTTAGTATAGATAATACATAAATATTTATATATATGTGCAAATACCTGAGTTAATATACACACATATTTTTTGGCTGTCAGTTGAGAGAGCCTAGAAGCAGTGACACCCAGTAGAGATACTGGTTTCTAATACCGTTATCCAATAAAAGGCCCCTGGGCTCTTTAGAGAAATATTGATTCTAGGGTTAGGGCTGGAAATATCTTTTAGTACCAGAAAATATGGAAGTACTCAAAAACAAACAAAAAACAAACAAACAAAAAAACTTGGGTATATATCAAAGGGATACATGTGCCAACCGAAAGAGCTCCTAATGATCAAAGTTGGAACAATTTCAACCACAAAATAAAGTAGTATTGGATTATAACCCAAAGTACAAAATAAATATCCATGAATATATACTGATATAAATGAATGGTGAATAAATAAATAAAAGGGGGTGAAGAGGAAAATACCCCATGCAGAAGAATTCCGAATTTATGTAGATCCTCTGCCCTAAAGGTGGCAGGGCATAACTCCATACTCCTTAAAGTGTGGGCTGCTTAGAGTGGCTTCCTTCCAAGGAGTATGGTATGGATAGGGAGCTGGGGAAGAGTAACTGTACAGTGGAGAAATCTGATAAACACTGCCCAAGCCAGGTGATCAAGATTAACATCAATAGTGATAGGTCATGGCAGTATTATATACCCTTGATGTGATATTATGAGATTGACACTTTGCTCCTAGTCTTTCTCCCCCAAACCCACAACCCCAGTATTACCATGAGAAAAACTTAGACAAATCCCAACTGAGGGACATCCTACAAAATGTCTGATCAAAATTCCTCAAAGTTGTAAAAGTCATCAAAAACAAGGAAAGTCTGAGAAATTGTCAGGGAGAAGAGGAACCTAAGGAGACATGATGACCAAATGTAATTCAGGATCCGGGATGGGATCCTGGAAAGGAAAAAGGACATTAGTTAAAAACCAAGAAAGTGTGGATAAAGTATGGATTTCCCTTACTAATAACGTATCAGCATTGATTCATTAGATGTAACGAAAGTACCATACTAATGAAGATACTCGTGATAGGGGAAACTGGGTGAGGGATATATGGTGACTCTCTCTATTATCTTTGCATCTTTTCTGTAACTTTAAATTTATTCTAAAATTTAAAAGTGTATTAAAAAGTTTTAAAACATGTAGGAGAGTCGAGGTTAAGCGAAAGAATGGGAAAACTCTATGTTGGAAATCTAATCCTGTTTCCTTGTTTGTTTTTAGTAGAAATCAGTGCCCAGTGGTTCAGAGCACTGAAAGATATACTGATGAAGAAAAACCTTTCTTGAGAAACACGATGAGAGAGGGATTAGGCATGTAGGTTGAGAGGGACGATCTGACTTTGAGTTCTACTCTGACTCAATATAACTGAGTAATTTACCTATCATCTCTGAGCCTGTTTCCTCATCTATAAAATAGGGCCATGGAATCGCTGTACTGATTGAATGGTATAACATGTGAAGGGCTCAGCACAGTGCTGGGCACACAGTAAAGCCCCATGAATGGTGACTGCAATTCATATCAGGATAGGAAGCATAGTGACCAAGAGCGTGCAGACAGCGTGGGTGGGTTCAAACCCCTGTTCCACCCTTTCCTAACATCACAACTTTGGGTTGTGCTTTCTAAGCTTTCTGTGCTTCTGTTTCCCACCTGGGAATGCCCCTATATTTTCGATGTAACATTTATGTAATTTAAAGCTTCATTCAAAATAAAATTTAAAAAAATGTCATATAACAGAGACAAAATTGGAGGATTAATAAAAGAAAATGTGCATACATGACAAAAGAGAGTGTTAATAGTAGTATTTTTCTCATCAGGTTGTGGTGGGGATGAGTTTGCAGATGTAAAGCACTTACAATAGTGTCTGGCCTGTGGCAACAGATACATTTACATTAATTATGATTATTGCAGGGGAATTTAGATCAAAGGACCTCAAGCTAAATGGCTAATTGGCTTTGCTGGGACTGAGAAGTCACAGAAAGTCCACTTTAAAATCTGTGTTCTCAGAGTTGGGGAAACAGCAGTTAATAAGGAAGATGAGGTCCTTATACTCTTGGAAGTTGGTAATTATGTGAAGATCTGTGGAGGGGATTTATTTTCATATTTTTCGTGGTATGCACTTAACATTAGCATAGGCTATCTTTTTATGTCCTCCTACCAGAGTTTAAGAGCTCTGCCTTTTGAAGGGTGGCATTGTACTCTACCTCCCCATTGGCTGTAACCTTGGAAATTGACAAGGTCTTCAGAGGAGGAAACCTGAGGGCTGGAGGTGGTGTTCTGCCTCCTACTAAGCTCCAGTTGTCCTGGGAGGGACTCCAGACTCTTTTGTTTAAAGCTGGCAATCTAGGTACATATGTTTTTTACTTAAAATGATTTTGTTTTTACTAAATAATTACATCATTTTGAAAATATTTCACTTACAAAATCTATTTTTTAATGTTTAATTGGCCAGAGTATTTTGATTTATATTAGCCTTCCTAGAATTTATTACCTGCCTAGGTTTGAGCCAGATGATGAAAAACTCAATCTTAATTCTGCTGTTTGGTGAGATTCAGTGGAAATTGGGGAGGGCTTCAGGGATGGGGAACCCTGGAGGGAGAACTTCCATTTTCGGTGCTACCTTGATATTGTCCTCAGAAATGGTCATTTGCCCCAGCCCCATCTCTAAACTCCCAACTTCCAGCTCACAGCGATATAGTTCCAAATGAGCTCTACTTTGTAGTGAGATTCCATGGTTATGGCATCTTCTAATTCTGCTTTAGAGCCAAGGTATGTATGATGGAAGTGCTATCTCTGTTGTGTCAACAGGGAAGAAGGCAAGAAGGGAATGGAGATTAGCACAATTATTAAGAACACAGGTTTTGATTGTACAGACCCAGGTTCGAGTCCTCTTTCTGATCCTTACCAATCCTGTTACCCTTGGAAAGCATTCCAAACCACAGTTTTCTTAATACCTACTTCACAGGGTTGTTGTGAGGACGAAATTGGTCCAATTCCAGCAAAGTGTTTCACACAGTGTCTGGTGCATAGTAGGTTTGAATTAAAATTAGTTTTCATTATGATTAATAAATATATTGAATGCATTCTTTACATTCTGAAATAAATCCTCCCAAGGATAGATTCACAAATCTTTTTTGGAATTGTGAAAGGTTCAGGTAAAAAAGTCCTGTTCTTAATGAGAAAAACTTCTGATAGAGAAAGTAATACCAGCAGAATCCAAATCAACTACTTCATTATTTATTTGATGTGGGCCTGCTCAGGGTTAGGGGTAGGAGACAGAGAAGAGGCTGAGAGTCAAAGAGCTGAGTTTTAGGATAAGCTTAATGGTTGAATCATCGTGTTAGTTTGGGTAGGTCATACTGCCTTTTTGGATTTGCTTCCTGAGCTGGTAAAATCAAGTTCTCCCATCCTACCCTCCTCCCCAGGGAGTATAGTTTCTTTAGACTTCACCATGCAGAGGGCTTTCCTCTAAATAAAGTATGAAGTAAAAACAAACAAACAAAAACCCTCTTGAATTTGCCATTATCTTTTGCCTCCTTATACATATAATTCAACATTTGTTGTCCAGCCATGCTTGATGCACTTTAATGTATAAAACATAATTATAGCAAATATTATTTCCCAGTCTCCTGTTGTGCTAGCTTATTATTCCTCAGTATACAGAGCATGTTCCTAAATATCTAAAATCATTTAGCCCACATTTTCCCTAATGAACCTATATATATATTGCAAGAAAAGAAAAAGCAAAACTACTGCCCATTCATGTTGCGGAACTAAATTCTGAATTGACGATGAGGGTATTAATGATCATTTTTATAGTCTTCACACTTATTGATTACATACTATCTATCAAACAATGTGCTAAGTCTCTTGTATCCATTAATCCTAGGAATGACTAAATGAGGAAGATAATATTACTATTCCTATTTTATAGATGAGCAACCTGAGGCCTTGAGAGATTAAGTCATTTACCAAATTAAAACACCTAGAGAATGGTGAGCTGGGTTTCAAACCAAAATCTGTTTGTGGTACTCTTCTGTAGTCTCTGGAAATAGAAAAGCCAGTAAGACTACTCTCCCATCTCTATAATAATTCCTCCTGAAATAATCTGGTTATAAAAATGAGAAGGAAATTTTCATAATAAGAGTTTATTGAATGCAGTGATGGTTTTTAGCAGCATACATAATTAATTTATCCTTAATTCAATTTAACATCTAAATAATGCAGCAACAGATACTGGGCTCACGACTGGCCAAACATCAAGACATACATTGCCCCGTATACTCAACATAAGGAATGGAGATGAACAACCTGCCTGGTTACATAACATTGTCGTACAACATAGATAAAAGATTCTCTCGTTTTGGCAATTGTTCTGTACTCTTCCAAGTTTTGCTAAATCAGACTTCCTTCTAACCTAACAGATGCCAGCAGTTTAAAAGCAGTTCAAGAATCTTTATTTATATCTGGCGTTCAGCTTTGAGTAAAATAGGCCAGTAAATGCAGAGGGAGAGGGAAAAAAAAGCATAACTTAAAAATGGAATTTATTTCCAGCTTTCTAAACACAGATTTCCAATAAACATCCACTTAGAGAACCATTTCATTAAGCTAACTGCAGCCGAAAACAAGTTCCCTGATGTTTCTTTGAGCATTTTATTTTCTAAAATGAATCGTTACTTTCTATGTTTTGGCTTGACTCCCCTCTCCCCAATTGTGTAATTTTGTATTTGTCACTCACATTGCCTATATTTCTGAAGAATTGTTCCAAGACAATATTGCTTTAGAATGAGACTGGTAATATAGTGGCATGAGTTTGCAGAAGTCCCCAAACCACAAAGGAGTATTGCTTTGTCTTTTAAAAACTGGAGAGGGTCTTGACTTCCTCATTCCAATTAAAGTTTAGCAGTCCCTTCAGGCTGATTCTGGGGGTGGCTGAAATGAACTTGTAATGAGGGAGATAAAATGGCTGCAGCCCTAAAGGGAGGCAGGGGAAGTGAAATCCAGGACTTTTTGGAACTCTCTTCTCCCTGTGGTTTGGGGTAAATAACCTAAATATTTGCAAACCCATTTTAATTACCCCCACATCAAAGTGTAAAGATGAACCATCACTAATGCAGAACTAATGGAATGTGTAGAAAAGTGAAGCAAGGTGTTGGAAGGAATATTTTCAATATACAAACTCCATGTATTTAAATGACATTTGAGAATAACTCTCAAAAGTCTATTAACACCAATAAAATTTGGTTTTGGTATCTGGTTAAACGTTCAAACTCAGAAAAAAGATTCCATTCAATTTACCAAAAGATGGGTATATGTCATTCCTGGAAATAAGAACAGGAGATGTACAGTTAAAAAGGGTGTATTATCTTATCAAGGAACTGTCAGTGCAGTAGCAACATAGTCTACCATTCAAAAGGTATGATGTAATAATGATAATTATCATTAAGAAAGTTAGAGCCATTTATTGAATATTTACTATCTGCCTAGCAGGGAGCTAAGACAATAAAAGTAAATTCCATCATTTCAACTTCACAGCAGCCATAAAAATGTGCATTACTATTAATCATAGCAGTAGCAACTATATGGTGACAGCTTAGCACCTACTAGGCAATGCACTAAGCACGTTACCTGATTATGCCGTTTGATCTTCACAAGAATCTACTATAATTATTCCCAATTTATAGATGAGGAGACTGAGAGGTTAAGTAACTTGCTGATGTCTCAAGGCTAACTAAGATCCTAATTCAGGCAGTCTGACTCCAAAGTTGATACCTCCAAGCACTGTCCTGTGTTCCCTCTTGGATTCTTACCATTTGCAGATAAGGTGACTGAGACTTACAGAGCTTTGGTCACTTACCAAGGTCATATAGCAGGTAAATGGCAGATTTGGGGACTGACTGCAGATTTTTCTGGCTTGGAACCCAGGGCTCCTAATGATTCATGCACTGATGTAGTAAAATCCTACTATAGAAATGATATGCTGCAGAAGACTAAAGTTTGGAGGTCAATGACAACTATCTTTGGCTACCCCACCTTCTAGGAAAGACTTTCTGTGCATATGAACTCTAAACTGCAAAAATCCATGCAAATGTAAGTTCATTCCCTCCACTCCATCTATACCAACCCTATAATTATGCTTAAAATTTTGGCACATCATTTTATGAGGGTGAAACACATGCAAAGCATTTAAAATTCCTTCTGGCTTTCCTCTCGATGTGCCTTTTCTAAAACTGCATGTTGTGCTACATTTGCTATGCAGGGATGAGAAAATGAGTCTTTTTTGTGGGTCTGTTTTAATTCTGCAATTCTGAGAATTTTCCCCCTACATGTCCTTCTCTGTTCCAGAGTTGGTTGTCCAAAGTATCACTTATTTTTGCAGTAGTTTTTGATATTTATATTAACAGACCATTCATATTCCTGAGAATAACAACTATTATTAGTTTCATGCCCACTATGAGCCTTGCACTTAATTTTTGATACATTTAATTAATCCTCATGACAAATCTGCAAGGTAAATATCATTATCCCTATTTTAGAGATGAAAAAACTGAGACTTAGGTAGGTTAAACAACTTGCCTAATAAGATGCAGCCTATTAATTGAAATATTAATAGCTACTATTTATCTGTCATAGTATTTTAACCCAAGTCAGTAGAGTTCTAAGCTGGGTGTTTGTATTACTTTATTGATGCTGCCTTTTCACCTTGGAGTTAAGAAGCTATAATTATTAAGTCACGGTTTTTTACTGAATGGACACATAAACAAGACTTCCAACTGTGAGAGCAGGCACGTGGTCTCTGCTCTTTCTGAGAGCACATTGTGAAACATTCATGGATCCCCACAACCCATTTCCTTTGAAGGGGTTGTCATTACTGTCTGATTTCATGGTAGATACAGCAAGATAAGCTGCCAGTATTGACTCAAGCAGATAGCGTGTCTTATCGTAGTGCTAAAGGGTCAATTATTAAAAGGATAGACGTTGTAGCATGCATTCTAGGTGACTGGATTTTAAACTGGTTCTGGACAGAATCAAACATAATCGTCACTGAAGGGAAGGGGACATCTGGTTTTGACAATTTTAACTCATCAGAACCTTTCACTTTCTCTAAGAAAGAGACCTCATGCGTTTTGGTAAGGGGTGCTGACTTCACCCCCAAGTTCCAGGGAGTGAGCAGACGATCCAGGCCTCATGTAGAAGACTGCCAAGTTTCCCTGGCTGGTGACTTATTCTGGAGTGGACATTTGGACTGAGCTGGGGCCTATAATCATGGAAATATTGGGAAAAATAATTGGGAAAAGGTACTTTTTTCCAGCTGATCTTGTTTAAGCTGAAAGGCTATAATCATGGACAGTGTCTGAGAATGGAGCCAACAAAGAAGAATGCAGAATGGAAAGATGGATTGGGAATCCTGATTTCATCATTTGAGCATCTGGATCCTACCATTCCAAATGCTGAGCTACCCCCCACAGGGTTTTCTATTATGTGAGCCAATACATTTCCTTTTTTTCTCCCTAAAGCCAGTTTTAGTGGGATTCCTGTCATTTGCATCCATAATTATCCTGTAAATCCAGCAAATCAGCAAAAAATATACAGGGAGGTACACTGATGTTTTTCATAAATCAAGCTGTACCTCATTATTGGGCATATCTGCAAGAAAGCCTAGGAGTAGAAAACACATCTCTGTTCTACTTTTTCCCATCCAAAGAGAAATAGTAGATTAAAATACAAACATTTTCTGACCATCAATACCCAGACACACACACGTGTGTATATATGTAAATAAACTATCATACAGAACTGCGCGATAGTTCCGTTAATGCATGCCATACACCACTCCTCTGTTTAATACAATTGGAAGTATATTTGTTTTTAACAACATGAGCACAGAACTTATTTCCAATACCATTTTTACAAATTGCTCTCAATTGTGACATTTATCTTCTGTCCCAATCAAGTGTAATTTACTAGAAACTGCAGAATGTTTCTGTATTTAAATGTGTAAGGCTTTTATAATACTCACTGCCTTCTACCCTTCAAGTTTCCCTACTCAGAGTGGGGCAAGCATGGTTCAAACAAACTCATCAAGGTATGGTGGCTTCCTTGAACCCCATCTACCACAAAAATAAGATGGCCAATTTCTAAGAAGTTTCACTGGTCCATTTAATAGCAAATCAATAAAAATAGCTTGAAAGTTTGAGGCACAGTTTGATTTCAGGTTATCTTAATGAAAAACGTGTGTTGATATAGGATGAGCCAATCATTCATCTAGTGATTGAGATACAAGAGGGCAGCAACGTGAGCTCAATTACTCTGGTCTGATGGGACCTTGGGCTTCTAATCCAAGTGGTTGTCAAACCTTGAGCTATGGATCAGTGGAAATCCCTGATGAGGTTTTCACCATGCTGTGGTAAAATAAGAAAAAATCAATACTGAGCAGTGAGTACTTTTTTCAAGCATAAATTTTGTTTCATTTAAAAGGATTGTCCTTTAAGTCAAGATTATGTCCTTCTAGTTCTTTGGCTTAAAGTATTTTTTCTTTGAGAAAATAATGGTGGTGCTAAGTGATAGTTTAAAAAATATGAATTTAATTGGAAAAATTAAAAATTGACAACCCTTTGTTTCTTGGATTTTCTTTCGTCTGGCAACCAATCACTGTTCTTGGCAATAATGATAATGTTAATATTAGGCACTAGCACTTATGAAATACCATCCATATGCTGAGCTCTATCCTAAATCGTTTATGGATAAATTAATCCTCACCTCAACACTATTTCACAGATGCCATTATTATTCCCATTTTAAAGGTGAGGAAACTAAAGTCCTTGGGGTTAAGGAGTTTGCCTAAGATTTAAGATCACTTGGGATCAAATGGTTTGGTTCTTAAGAACTTCACAATACCTGTCATTCAGAAAGTGATTCTACTATTTCTGGGATAATGATGGTGGCCTCATTTGCACCAACCTGACAAAAAAAATCTGAGAATGATAGGTAGGTAGGTACTGAAATGAGAATGCAGGAATGAATTTGTAGGTGTCCTGCTCTGGAAGGCTTTCAAATATGATAGTGCATGGAATGACAGTCTGAAGGGACCTTAGATATTGAGTACTTCTTTTTTGTAATATATTTTATATTATATATATTTTAAAATGTGACCTGATAAATATCCTGGACAATTTGAAAAGCAGAGCCCTGTTGCTGTGCATTTTCTATTATGCTATACTGTGTAGAGTTTTTATTCAGGGTAAGGAAGAGCAGGGCCATCTCGTCTTACAGTATCTCTTAGTCCTCAAAAAAATTACTCTTAGATAAATTTCCTGTACTCCAGAAGATCTTTAAGTCTCTTGTTTTCGTTTCCACTCGAGGCCAATTATTCCAGAAAGACAAGAGTCTAAAGGATCACAGAAAGCTACTGTTGATAAGAATAAGTGTCACTCCAGGTAGGACTAAACTAAACATAATACAGCCCAAAGGCAGTGGACAGATTCCAAGGTGGCCCCATGCTCCCCTCCTCCTGGTCTTCATGCCCTTCTGTGGGTCTCTCCCCTTAAGTGTGGACAGGATTTGTGACTCGCTTAAGGCCAATGGAGCATGATAAAGGTGACAGGAGATCACTTTTGTGATTATGTTATAATGGGTGATAGCACCCATCTTGCTAGAATGCTCTCTCCCTTGCTGGTTTTGAGAAGCACGCGGCTATGTTTTTGATCCGCCCTGTAGAGAAGGCCACATGTGAAGGCATTGAGGGTGGCCTCTGGTGGTCAGGGAGTGAGGAACTGTGGCCCTAAGCTCAGCAGCCTGCAAGGACTGAACACTGTCAATGATGACATGAGTGTGGAAGTGGATCTTTTCAGTCAAGCCTCTGATGAGACCCCAGCGCTGGCTGACACTTTGCTTGTGGTGTTGCAGAGGACCCAGCTAAGCCATGCTCAGATTCCTGACCCACAGAAACTGTGAGATAATAAATGCTTTTATTCTAAGATGCTAAGTTTGTGGTGATATTATCATACAATAGAGAACTAATACACCAGTTTTGTGTCTTAGGAGGCTTAGATGATGCTGGGGACATTCCATGAGAAGGAGAATTCAATGGAGGACCAAAGTCTGAGGATGTAGAAAACAGGATGCATTTAGTTTGGGTATGTAGGGTTTGAGGTGGCTGTGGATATCCAGAAGGAAGATGCCCAATAGGCAGCTACATATATGGCTGGAAGTAGAGACCGGTAGTCATTAGTTCTTGAAGTTTGAGTTCACCATGAAGCAAATTCTCAAATGGAAAGTCATGTATAGGATGTTTATTAGGAGTGTTTTGGGATAATGTGGGAAGGGAAGGACTCAGCGTGGCGTAGAAGGGGAAACGAGTGTAGTGTGGACTCAACATAGGTTTCTGCTGACCTCATGGGGAGCTCTGAAGATTGAATGGCCAAGCAAGAAGATTGGGCCTTGACACCCCGTGCATTGCAAGTTATTGGATACAGACTGCCCCCGGAAGGCATGACCTTGAGTGACATAATGCTCTTCAGCCAAGGGCAATTCCTAACTAAGGATGATAGCTAAGATTTATTTGTAGGCAGCACTCCCAGCAGCTGGAAGAATAAAGTCCTTAGTACTTAAGGAAAATTTGGGTGTGCATCTCTGCGCCCACCTCATTGGCAGCTGGAACTCTGGGTGTGGTTGTGGGGCCCATGGGGAATTGGAAGCCCGAGAAGTAAAAAGAGCAAGCATGGAACCCTGAAGTGAAGTGAAATATAGGGAAAAATTGTTGAAGAGCTAAATGAGAAGGGAGCATTAAGGTTTGTATAAGGTGAGGAGCAATCAACAGTTTTGGAGATGGAATGATCAATCCTCAAATATATGGTACATATTTTATGGTATAAAATCATACTTAAACTAGATTTGATATGGCAGATATACAGATTTTTAAAAACCAGGCCAAGATTATGCTTTGGCTTCACATTTTATATATTTATATCCTTGTTTTTTTTTTTAATGACAATGAAGTCTTTACCATTTCTTACTAGTCAAAATGAATACTGAGCCCTTAGTAAGTGCTAGGTTCTTTGCTAGTACTGGGGCACAAGAGTGAACCATGCAGTCTGGCGAGGGTTACAGGCAATTAAACAGATACATACCATGCTGTGTGGCATATACCAGGGTGAGAGTCATCCAGGGTTCTTTCCATTCTGCTGGTCACTCACTCAGGCTAGCCTAGCCAGTATGGTGCAGCTTCTGAATCAGGGATTCATTTGCCTGGAGGTTGTCCTCTCTGCAGGCTCAGGAAAGTTATTGAACCTCTCTCAACCTTGGTTCCACATTTGTAAAATGAGGAAATATCTATTACCCTGCAGGGTTACTTTAAGGACTATTTCTGATTTATTTATTCAACAAATATTTATGGAGCATGCCACAACATGCCAACCCTGTATCAACTTTATCTGACAGTTATTTCTTCACCCCATCAAAACATGAAACACACCATAGTGCCAAATATGAACATTTAATTTACTAAGGCACAAAGCATTTCATGACAACATCACAACCACTAATGATCCAACCAGATGGGTCAAGTAATATGTTGCAAACAACAACAAATAAGAAGTTGAGCCCACATGTTTTTAAGAGTTGGAATTTTGGTAACTTACCATTATTTTACAGAGCAGTTAGGAAAATTACACTACTAACCTCAGCAATATCACTTTATGCAGTGAAACTTTTGGCTTTGGTGATTTTAAAGAAGTGCCAATATTTGAATGATTCTCCTTTAGACCCCTTTCTTTCTTTCAGAGGCTACTACCCATCATAACCTCTTTCCCATAGCAAATATGCACACTTTGACCATGAAGGACAGATACAAAGAAAGACTAGATTGAAAAGAGAAATTTTAAACTGCGAAAACAAGAGGCAGCTTAGATGATGCATTTTAGTGGAATGGTGTGGGTGGAAGGCATTTAATCTCCAACACCACAGCTCTCCTGATAATCAATGCACATTGGTCATTAGTGTGCTTCCACCAATTTCTTTAAAGGTCTCTTAAAGGAAAATCATATTATAACCAAAAATGTTATTGGAAAGCAAAGGAACTATCCAATAAATGCTTGCTAAATTGATCATTAAGCAAGAGTTCTGTTTTTTCCCTTTATCCTACCTTCAACTGATTTCTTTATATGTTATGTCGATTATATTTCCTGCTGTTCCCTGTTCCTAACAATCATAACACTGACATGTACTGGTTGTTTTACTATGTGCCAGGAACCCATAAGTACTACGTGTGTATCCACTCATTTAACTCTCCTTATGAGCTGTGTACCATTATTAGTCCCAATTTATAGTTGAGGATACTAATGCACAGAGAGATTAAATAACTCTTAATCTAGGCTAGAGATCTAGTCTGGCCCAGAGCTCTAGTTCTTAACCATTGCTCTAAATAGTCTCTCAGAATAATTACAATAGTCTTCTCATTTACCTTTGCATGAGCAACGAATGCTCACACCTAGCTCCTTGCCACTCTGTGCAACCTTCATTTAACTACAGCAGCCAAAACTTTGTGTTCCCTGAATGCTCTGACTCCTACTTACAGCTCCAGACACATTGCCTCTTGTGATGGTTTGAGTTTGAATTAATTATGAATTCCAAAAATATAAATTAGATTATGTTTGTAAGCTCATCTGTTCATCTGGGCATGATTAAGTTATGAGTAGGGCGTTAATTGCACGTCAGTGAGATGTTGAGCCCCACCCCTCGGTGGGGGTGGTCTCAAGTAGAAGCAGAGATTGGAGAGAAGCAGAGAGGAGATTTTGGAGAAGGAGAT
>PVKH010001490.1:0-18864 GCA_004027955.1 Chaetophractus vellerosus
GAGATATAGGGGAAGCGAACATAGTGTTAGTAGTAGTAATCTTAATGAGGGACCCCATGAACATTTGGGGTCAGAGTTGGGTTATTTGGTTAAGCTTAATTCCCCACTAAGAAGAGTACAAAAGTGGTTGTCACAAGGACTTGAGTGTGAAAATATATGTAAACATGATAAGTACAGTAATATGGCATGTCTTTCCGAAGTATTTTACACATATATACATACGCCAAAGTTAGATAATATTTCTTAAACTTTTTCACAAGAAACTTACCAAAGTTCTATTAAAAAGTTAAGATAGAGTGAAATGATCATTAAAAAATTATATTCAGTAACTCATTCTATTCAGCTTAAAACATATCATGTAATTGAATGATATAAATTTCTTATGAAATCTATAGTAGTGATAATTATCCCTATGTTACCAGAGGTAAAGAAACATTATACACATATTTCTGAACCACAAGTAGAACTTAAATTAGAAAGTTGTGACTCCTACACAATGAATAGTCCATAAAACTTGTATGAATTAAGGTTGTTGATTAAATTTTATTGCTCCCTAAAATGTGTCACATTTTGTGATTTTTAAGCCTCAAAAAGTCTGTTCCATGCCCATTGCAAGACAAAAAGGAAAAACACTCCTGTAAATATTATCAAATGACTCTTGCTGGCTAGTAGAATCAGGGAAAAGGGAATCATAACTGACATTTTATTTCCTGATTCAGAAAATGACTCACTATGTAACTTTGAGAATGTTGCTTAAACTTTTAGTATTCCTGTGTCTACAGCTGAAAAACAGAAAATAATGTTTGTCCACCTTACAATGGCAAATGCTCTAGAAATAATAAAAAAAATTAACCTTGCATCAAGGGATAGTAAAGCTGGTTTTTATGTACTTGAGATATCACTGACACATTCACAAAATAGTTTCTGCCAAAGTTATATGGTTAATGCCTCTAGATCGCCTCCCTAAACATCACATTGTGCACTGAACTCTTTTTATCCTGCCCTGAATCAGAATAGTGATTGCCTTGGGGTGTGTTCAACATGACTGATAGGCCACATCATGCATCCTGGATCATCCACCTATGCCAGAGTGCTTTCTGTGAGGTTGTCAAGGAAGACAAAAGTCAACAGAAGGAAAAAGATCCATACTGTGGGAATAAACTTTCTCATTATGTTTGCTTCTGGAAAATATGATAAAATTATGAATGAGCCAATTTCATTTGCAGTCTTCATATTACAAGATACAACTATTCTGTTTCCCTCAAATTCTAGTTACCATGATTTAGGGAAAAACTTATGCATCTATTCCCTTGTGCTTTGCTTATTATCATATTCCCTTTCTTTTAAGTTTTTTTGTTTGTGTTAAAGAATGGTTACATAAGATGGTTAACTCAGGATCTTCCAATATCTGTTGCTTGGCATATCAATATCGTTTCCATGATTCAGCTGTTGGCAATAATTATAGTCCATTAAACTTAAGTCTCTGTGTCACTTCAAATGGGTTTCTTCTAAAATCATTTATTGCTAATATTGAGCTTTACTCATAAGTGACACATCCCAATATACCTTAACAAGGTAGGGGCAGAATGTTATCACTGCAAAGATGTATCAAACTACATGACTCTCTACTTTGGCCAAAGTCCTCCTTCCACCAGAATAGGTATTGGACCAAAAAAGAGCTAATGGGTTTTTCACACAAGACTGGAGTAAAACAGGGCTCCAAATTGCAAAGTAGTAGAGAGAAACAAGGCTGTTTGGAAAATAATAAAAATTTTTTCATTGCAAAAACAAAGCATATTTTTTCCAAATGTAAACAATTTAAGAAGAAAAATATGTCACTTTTCTCAATCACCATGTGCCTGTTATAAACACAAAAGACCATTCCCCAACTTTGTATTGGGTTGTGATTTAATGCCATTGCTTTCAGAATTTAATGACTGCCCTACTCTATCAAAGGATACTTGGATTTTTTCTTTGGCTTCAATGTCCACCACTGGACATTAAAGCAGCATCATTAATGATCACATTCATGCATCAAGAGGTATGGATATATGAATTTAAATATCAAATCAACAAATTAGGAAATAAAATGAGGTGACGAGTGTATATTGGGCATTATGTCAAGATGTTGAGATATAACCAATGTAGTAATAACCTATCCATAATCTTAGACAAAGCTTCAAATGAAATTTTGTTTTATGCCAGCATTTCCCAACCTGCTTTCCTTAAAACATGTGAGATATTATTTTGTGCTGCCAAAAACTTTTCATGTTTGAGAATTGCTACTTACTACATCCCTTTCTTGGAAATTCATAATATGATTTAGCCTTTTAAATACTCAGAAGTTCTGCAGAAGGCAGTGAGTTTCTTTAACTCAACCTTCCCCAGAATTACTTAACCAAGGAACAAAGGAACGCTTTGAATTTATTTATTTATTTTTCTGGGAATATCTAATAGAGGCTCTCAGACCATCTGACACATTTTGGAAAATACTGTTCTATACTTATATTTTTAAATCCCTTTAATGTGGTATTGAATTTTGGATTCTACTCTTTCATCAATGATTCCTTCAACAATATCTAAAATGTATATTTATATTTTAAACACAACTAACTTCCCTATTACCAGAGACCTATTTAGGTGTGACCTGGGAAAGGATTAACTTCAATTCCTTTTTATTCTGAAACTTCCTTTAGAGAATTTGTGGGCCAGCAGCTTTCTTATTTTGATGGTGAGCAAGCAGAAAGTACTTGTTTAATTGAATCAGACTATACCATTTTCAGAAATTTTTATTTCCTACAATAAAAACTACTTAAATGGGCAAAAAAGAATGAGTTGGTTAGATGATTTTTTTCTTCAGTTTTACATATTGGTTAAAGAGCATTGTGCCAAAGAAAAAGGACAAAGAGAGTGAGGTGTTTTATCTGGGTTTATCAAGTGTTTATCTGTGAGTCCATGTGCTTTGAAGGCTGAGTGAGGTGTTTTATCTGTGTTTATCATGTTTATCTGTGAGTCTGTGTGCTTTAAATGCTGAACTGTCCCAACCACACTGGTGTCTCTGGAAATGTGAAGTGAATTTAGGCAACAAAATCTGTGGTGTAGCAGTTCTCTTAAAATAAAAAGAAAAGTACATAAGTCCCCAGTACTCTCTCTGAGAATTGCCCATTCCACTCTCTCCATTTTTCAGTATAAATTGAGTTTCGTGTTAGTTTTCCTGTTAAGTATGAGTTTTTTGATTTTACTTTTTCAGATAGCATCGTAGAATCATAGTCACAGAAGAGCCTCGAAAGACCCATATTCACATATTTTTTTCCTGACAAAAACTCGAATCCTTTCTCCAAGAATGTATGTACTTTTTCACATGAGTCTCATTTATCTTGGAGACATCCTTTTTGGCCATGACATTTCTGCATTTGCATGCCTACTGCCATGGTGAACAGAACATGGAAACTAGGTGACATACATTGTCACTCAGTAAGTCACCAACTTCCCTGGAAGAGAAAGCCATCTTCCCTATCCATTCATGCATATTATTTTTTCTTTCTCTTTTTGCCCCGAACTTTGTAGACACAGTCAAATAAATTTAGAAGATTTAGAGCAGGAGTTCTTAACCTTTTTTGTTCCACCGACCCCTTTGCCTGTCAGATGTAAACCACCGACCTTTTATTAAGTCCACACTATACTGTGTATTATTTAATATATCACACCTGCCCAACATGTCCACACAAGAATAATGTTTTTGTGAATTTCAATTCAAGCTCATGGACCTCTTGTTAAGAACCTCTCATTTAGAGAAACACATGCACACTCTCTCACACATGTACCTTTTGCATTATTTCAGCATTATCCTTGAATTTTAAAAAACATTTAATTAGCATTTGTACCAGGTCAATGCTAGTTTCCCTGTTATGCAAACCCACATCCATGCTAAGTGTTTCTAGGGTTAGGAACACAGTGAAAATATGATATTTGGTTTCAGTGTTTGTGGGCAAGGAGCCCCGAGTCATTTCCAGAAAATAAAAGATTCTGAGGAGACTCAGAATCAGACTCAAAAATGACTGCTCTCTCTTTTCTCAGCAACAAAGGAAAAAAGTAGCTATGATAAAGGATTGAGGGAAAATGGAATATTAAAAATGAACAATGAAACAATTCTACATTCAGTCAAGAAATTTCTAAGAGCTAAATTTGGAGTGCATTCAATAAGTGGCTTCATGAGAATTCTAGGTATTTAGGTAGAGGGAGAGCACCTAGACTGGGAGACATGCATCTTGGTGGTAGCGGGGCCCACCCTGCCCTTTGAAATTTAGGTGATGCTTGTGCATAATCCCCCAATTCCAAGGTTTGTGTACATCTAGGGCTATCTCTATGATTTCTGGAAATATCCATGGGGCCTGTATTAGTCAGGGTTCTCTCGGGAAACAGAATCAACAGGAGATATCTGTCAATAATATAAGATTTTATAAGAGTCTCCAACATGACCATGGGGATGCATGTTCTGCAGGCAGGCTGCAAGCCAGGGGCTCCCATGAAAGATCGATGAAGGGTCCTTGATGAGTTTCTGGGAGAAATTGGCTGTCCAACGATGAGCTGGGAAATTCTCTCTGAATGGTGAAATCACTTCCCTCTTAAGACAGTCAACTGATTGGATAAAAGCATCATCCATTCTTGATCAAATTTCCCTGATTGGTGCAGATGTAATCAGCCATCCATGCAGTAAACTCACTGGTGATCGAAGTCCATAAATGCTCCTGTGTTAAATTAGCCCGGTGCTTGCTGGACCTAATACCTGGACACAGTTACCTGGCTGAATTGACACATTAGCCTAACCATCACAGGGCCAAATCTCTATGAGCTCCTCTGCTCCTGGGCTCCTGCTTCCCAACTGCTGCCTCTGCTGAACACAGAGGGACTACTTAACACTTCACCAGATTTCCACCAAACGCCTCCTCCCGTCATAAAAGATGAATGGATGGGAGGCAGTGTAGGGATGGGAGGTGGCTTAGTATGGTTTACCTTGAGGCAAAGCAAACACGATCAAATCATACTTTAAGAAGCCCCATTCTTAAATATCCTTTGTTCTACACAGACAAGCTCCTCCTCATCCCTAAGGTACCTTCCACCCCTGCCCCAGAAATCATGGGGCCAATTTCACTTGCCCTTTCAGCCATGTAGTTCCTAGACTCATACTATGTGACTGGTTCCCTTCTTTGCACCAATCTTATCACACTACACGCCTCCTTCTCATAAGCACTAATTACTTCCCACGTCTCAAGCAGAGGGGTAGAGCTCTCTCTTCGAAAGCCATGTCCATGTCGTGAGGGTCTCACTGTCTATCCCAAGGAGCTTATAATGGGTTTTCCCTAAACAATGAAATTCTGGGACCACCTCTTTACAGATAGAATTTCACCCATATCACAGTTTTGCTCAGGGCCTTTCGGTGCTTCTTGTCTCTTAGAGGCAACGTCTTTTAGAGACCAACTTTGTGAAAAGTTTTTTATGAAATTCAGAAGCTCAATTAGAAGGACTCTTACTTTGCTCTCTTAAAAATTTGAAACTGTATTGAATTAGATGAGAAAGTTAAGGTAAGAAAATGTGCTCTGTGGGTAAATCTATTTATCCACTTAGACTACTCACGGCCTTGGAGCAGTAGAGCAAGAAGGATTAGAAACCAGGAGCTTTGCATCGGGACTGCTCAAGTCTGAATTCTGGCCCTGCTCTTCCATCTGTGCAATCTTGAGCAACTTTTTAATCACTGGGTGCCTCGGTTTCCTCACTTGTAAAACAGTAGAACCCACCGTTGAGGGTTGTTGTGAAGATTAAATGAATCATATATATGGAGTATTTTGAAAAATGCTTGGCATCAGTGCTAGGTGACTTTGTTTTAACTTGGTTAAATGATAAAAGGCTGGGAAAGGGTTATGCAGAACAACGACAGCAGCAAAAAGTGCCCTTTTGGCTGAAGTTTTCCCCCCAGGAGGCAGAAGAGATGGTTGATGTCACTATTGTTAGAGCTTGGAAAACTCCACTCAGGAATTATTCCTTTTGGCAGACTTCTTGGCTGTAAACTTTCGTAGGTTGAAATCCTGAAAGAAAGCTAGGGGTCTCTCCAACTCCAGCATTTCACATCTGGGCTTTTTTTTTTTCTGGAATAAACACGGCTTTAATTTATGAGTGAATTGGGGGTATTTTAACAGTAGACCACAGTTTCAAATGTAGTGGATTTATATTTCTCTTTATGTAATATTCCTTTATTGTCTGAGCAATGTGCACTTAAAAATCTCTGGGAAGAAAATAAAAAGCATGAATACATATGCTTACCATTGGGCTTGCTCACTCTCTCTCTGAAGAATGTCTTTCTTATAATCCCTTATCCTTACAGTCCCTTGCATATTGTACTTGCTTAATAATTACCAATTGGTTTGATTTCCCACCGTTTAAAAAAAAAAACAAACTGAAAGGTCTGCTTTAAAAGATTGATAACTTCCACACAGGTTTAGCAGAGGCAGCAACAACAGCAAGTTAGATCTAAGTTTTCCATCCAACTCTGAAGGGACTTAACCACTTGGGGCTGTGTGTTAATTTGCTGCCCATCTAATGATACAGAAGGCTTAGATCTGGGAACAACCTGTGAGAAAAGAATATACCTGTTCTCATTTTCAAGAATCCTAAGATAAATTGTATTCTATTCACTGATATCAGAAGAAATCGGTACAGCCCATAACCATAAACACACTCATTTGTGGAAGACAAAGAAACAAAGAAAACAAAACTAAACTAAAAAACCCCACAATTCTGGGGAACCACAGGGAGAAAGTCAAAGCATGTCAGCATCATGAAGTTGCACAATTCCAGGAGTTATCTTTTGCACAGAGCATGAATTAGCCCCTGGAGTTGTTCAAAGGATGGCCTTGAAGAATACCTTTGGAGTCTTAAATTTTAAGTGACTTGCTTTATGGTCACAATTAGTTTATTCATTCTTTTGTACCTCAGTGTATACCTGGAGCTGATTATATTTGAAATTATAAGAACCAACATTTTTGAGTACTTACTATGTGCCAGGCATTAGTCTAAGCACTTTACATATATTAATTCATTTGATTTTCACAAAACTCCAAGAGATAGGTACTCATGCCCATTTTACAGAGGAGAAAAATGAAGTCAGAAAAGTAACTTACCACTAGTACTACCAGTAGTGAAGGGAGGGTTCAAAAGCATGTGGTCATGTCTCAGCATCTGTGGTCTTAGGTTCTACAATGCTGCCTATATTGATAGGTCCCTAGTTCATGCCAGGGCACCATGGCTCTCATGGCCATTGTGTTTGATGCCACCATTTCCTGGCTGGGTGGATTGTGCAAGAGTTTTTTCTATTAGGATTTGAGAGAGAAGAATGCAAGAGACTCCTTTCTCCCTAAAGACCATGGGGATGTCTGAATGATATAGAGAATTCCAGAAAGCCTCTCATTGAACAAGTTCAAAAAAACTGGACTAAACCTGTCTTAACCTCCAACTGGGCATTCTGGGAAACCAGGGACAAAAAGTCTGGGCCTTCTTGACAGCTATATTCAGTCTGGAGCCACAAAGTCTTCCTATTTAAATATTGAAAGTTGAGGTTAAGGGCTGGAGCGCCTCTCATCCCCAGCACAAAGAAAGTAAGCCAGTATCCAGGAAGGAGGGTCCAGATGGTTTAAGATTCATTCACACACTGGATTTTAAGACATTACACCCCAGTCTCTTCTCCAACCTCTTTTGTGTGGGACAATTATAAAAAGTTGCCATGATTGTGAGATACTTTGAGATTTTCAGCCAGATGCTCCCTCATGAATATAAAGCAGTCATTTTACTTTAAAGTCTTGGATTAGTCCCAGTTCAGTAACTCCATCCCATTACAAAACTTTTGTCACTTGTTTATAAGATAGTAATTTCCAAAGAGAGAAGGTGAAGGAGTTATTATAAGAGCATATAAAATATTTTGGATTGTGTTATGGTTATTTTTAAGCAAAAGGAATCAAGAGAACAATGAGGAAAGAAAGAGATTTTAGTTTTCTTAAAAACCAGCAGAGTCCCACCTTAGTCAGGGAGTATCAGGTTAGGGTAGTTCTGAAAGGATTACCTGGCTCTCACCCCCTTGGGAATTCTCAGCTCTGTGTTTGTTTTTGTCTCCCAACAGAGGTGTGGTATGAAGGGGTCAAGTAGAAGGTGAGCAAGATGTTAAATGCTCCACTTTTTCGCTGTGAAGTAACACTCTGCAGTCAAACCAGGTGAGCTGAAATAACTGGATATGCTTCTCCATGGAGCTAATGCATTTTTGTCAAACACTTCCTTAACTATTCTTATTTCCTTAATGGAGCAGTCTTTGCTGCTGCCAATTATAGGAGGATGGAGCTAGTCAAAACACCTCCAAAAAAAGAAAATGGCAAAGAAATAGAATCATATTTTGTGTTATCTATAAAAAAGATAATTCATAGTACACTATATTTTGTTTTCTTTTGCTCTTTAGAAAAGAGATCCATTCTGTATACTGAACTAGTTAGAGATTTGAGACTTGGTCTATACAAAGAAGTAACATGCATAAGGTATTTTGGTGTTTTTTTTTAAATCAGATTCGTTTTCAATCAGAGTCAACTACAATGTATTTGGGGGTGGGGGTGGGGAACTGTCTAGGGAATCAGGAGATGATTTTGAATAGGAGACTGAGTTTTAGTTTCCTTATCTGCAAAATGGACTAGACTAAAGGATCTCCAAGAACAATTTTTGCTCTCAAAGCTCTTTGATTATATCTGGCATTCCTTAATTCATAAACCCTTAGTCACTGTGAACAAAGGCAATTGAAAAGTATTATTTATAAAATTTATTTCACTAAAAGCTGCTATGAGTACCTGTCTTTGGCTTATAGATAGAGTTCAGGAATAAGAGATTTCAAACACAGAGGAGATACTGTTGAACTAGAATAGATTCAGTAAGTAATGATAGTGAGACCAAGGCTTAGTGAGGTTCTACGTTGCCTATCTGCCTTTACTGCCTTACTAAAACCTTTTTAAAGGCTATTTATTATTTTTTAAAATAATAGTATAATTTACAGACTACTTATAAAAAGGTCACAATCATCATGTATTTCCAGTAGAAGACTTTCAGTAGAACACTTTTATTTTTCCTATTTAAGATGATCCCAGAAACTCAAACAATCTAAGAAATGGGACTACTTTGAGTTGCCAATGTAATCAAACTCCCCTTTGTGAAAGAAAACTTGTGTATTCTGAAAGGATTATATCAGTTGGCTAACAAGTTCTTGAGCATAAGAACCCATTTAAGCAGACCTAAACAGAGTGGAGTCTGTTGCTAAAAGAAATTGATTCACTCAACTCTTTCACCCCCGCCCAGTTTACCTCCTACGCTTGCCACACCTTTTCACCTTTTTGTTTTTTTTAAGCTCCTCCAGTTCTAGTTAGGTTTCAAATAAATTTTGGCATCCTCATCCAACAGCTAGTTCTGAGAATATTTGGAATGCAGCCTGGTCCACTGCAAAGTAAAATAGATCTTTGTAGTAAAATAGATTTTCCTTTGAGTTCTCGGTCATTTACTAGCTAGGTGACTTAGCCTCTCTGATTTCTCTGAGTTACTTAACCATCTACATAATTGGAATAATGGCATCTACTTTGAAGTGTTATCATGATGAATCAATACTTTAATGTGAGTACATTAGTTGGCCTAATAGTGACAGTTATTCAATAAATAAAGTATTCAAAGCTAGAATTAAGAAACTATCTTTGACAGAATTTTTGAGTGAAATTTTATATGATCATGTCACCTCCCAGTTCAAAACTTTTAATGAGTCCCACTTGTTCTTAAAATTCCAACTTTCTTCGTATAGCTTACAAGGTGCTTCCTGAACTGAGTCTGACTTCCCCAGGTGTACACTTCTCATTGCACTGTGTGCTCCAACCACACTAAGGGTTTTGTTGTGGTTGCTGTGGTTGTTGTTGTTTAATATATTATGCTCTGAGACATGTCATTCATGCTATTCCCTCTTCATAAAACTCACACTCTCCCTCCTTGGCCTTCAGCTAACACCTAGTCACCTAACTACATTCAGTGCCTTCAAGACTTCCCAAACCAGTCTAGATTAAGTGTTATCATAACATCCTGCATTTACGCTCGCATAGTACTTACCTTACTATTCTAGGATTTCCTCCTCACCTGTCTGTATTCCCCCTACATCGTGAGTTCATTGAAAGCTGGATTGTGTCTGTCTTGTTTCTTCACTATAGCCTAGCACCATGCCCGGCACATATTATGCAATCATTGAATGAATCAAAGGAAACAAACAAATGAATGTAGAGTCTCTCCATTTTCCACTTCTCCCGTACATGGCTTTGTGCAGGCATGAGAAAGACATGCACATCCTGTTTCTTTCCTGCTGACCACTCCCTGTTCTAATTAGGAAAGGAGCATGTGGATTGGGCAGAATGCTCAATTTTTGAGAAAAATTCTATGAATTACAGAGAAGTGGTTAAGATACTCTTGCTCTAGAAGTCAATCCTGGAGAAATAGATTTGATCTGTAAAAAGTGGTAAATTTTTGTAAATGTATTTATTGAAAATGTTCAGTATATATGTTATGTTTCCAATTACATAAATAAATGTATGTATAATTATGCAGAGGAAAAATATCAGAAAGAGTTAAGTAAAATTTGAATTTGGGCATTTCTAGGTGATTTTTATTTTCTTCCTCACGCTTTTCTGTTTTGACAGGTGTGCAACAATGCCCATGTATTAATGACATAATTTTTAAAAATTAATGAACAGAAAATCTTTTTAAGAAAATTCAGGTTTCTATTTGTGCCAGACACAAGAAGAGAATTCTGGGCAACTACTAAATTAAAAAAAAAATTTTTTTATCTGCTTCCGTTGCTTGTTTAAAGTACTATTTCTCGCATTTGCAAGATTCTCCCATACTTCACTCTAATCCTTTTGCCCAGAACCCCTGTCAGGCCATCTATATTTCACCACTTCATCAGGATTCACTCCCCTTAAGAAGTCTTCTCATATACAACAGGCTCTCCAATGAGGAAGGGTTTTCTTCCCCTTCTAGTGAAATCCTTTATAACTTACAGAGTCTGAGGTCTGTTTTCTCTATTTCATAACCATAGCATTGAGGGTTTTTGTGGCTTCCTAATTTCCCAATTGTATTTCATGTTCCCTAAAGTTAGGGGCTTGTTTTTCACAGATTCCATGGCCTCTTGGTTGGCACAGGATACACGAAGGTGCTTCTAAAATACTATTGATTCAATGCCTATCACATAAAAAGATACAAGTAAGAGTGAAGGTCTGTCAGTTCCCTGGATGTAGGTGATAAGTTCCTGACTTTGGGGGCCATTACGTGGTTTGGAATTTAAAAAAATGTTCTTTAACAAGTGTAATGATTTACAAATATTTTAAATTAGGAAAACACAGTTTTTCTTTCTCTTGAAAAAACAAATTTACCTTCTCTCTTAATCTTTATGAGAAATTGTATCTGTAAAGTGTTTTACCTTTACAGACAAAGGAAAAATACCATCAGATAATGCTATGTTTTAAGTTATGGTATGATATGTTATATTATGCTATGTTACTAGACCATCAATGGGCTCTTACCTATTCACTAAAGTAAATTTTAAAAGCATGCATGAATAATTTTGAAGTAATCACAGAACATTTCTTTCTAAGTACTACCAATACTATGAAAAAGTTTTTGACCAAGAAAACAAATTAGAAAGCCAGTAAAGATTTTTTTCCTTTTAAGAAACTCCAAAGTTAGAAATATGAAGATATGATACCCAGAACTGTTTACTGTTGTATGAGATTTAGTTTTTTAAAATTTGGTGGGAAGCTGATGTGGCTTAACCAGCTGGGCACCAGCCTACTACATGGGAGGTCCTGGGTTCCGGTCCTGGTGCCTCCTAAAGAAGAGGAGCAGATGCTGCACCCACTGCAACAAGCAGACACCAAAATGAGCAGATGCCACAAGCCAGCAGACGCTGCAGCCCATGGGGAGCAGATGTGGCTCAGGCTGTTGGGCACTTGCCTCCCATGTGGAAGGTCAACTGTTCAGTTGCCGGTGCCTTCTCGAGAAGGCGAGCTAAAAATGAGCAGACAGAGGAGAGAACCATCTGGGGAGGGGGAGAGGGAGGGGATAAATAAAAACTAAAAAGATATTGTAAAAAAAAAAAAGATTTTGTGCTTCATCAAATCAATGTGTTTTTCTGATCAACATCACTGGGTCATTTGTGCCTTTAGTTCATGCCAATTGCTTTTAAAATAAGAATAGGGAGCCTCTGAGTTTTAGGTATTACCAGGAAGAGAAGATCTCAGTTTTAGGATATCATCTGTGGGAGGGTAGAAAGCATTTTGTGGTGATCTGAAGATGGTTAAATCAGGTATCTCCACAACCTCTTGGAATGATCAGCAGTCCTACTAGACTTGGAGTTCTGAACTAATTACTTCCATAAAGATCCAATGAGAAACCTTAAAATGACACTATCACATTTTCCAAGTTTTGTGATGATTCCTTACCTGAGCAAACTTGCAAGAATACGAAAGAGTAAGTCAATCCCTCCACCCTGGCCTTCATTCAAACCTCAAGGTTTTAGAGACTTAGAGATTCAGAGCAGGAGTGCACTGTAATCTGCACATAGTAGGCACTTAAATGTTTGTTGATTATCATATCACACTATAGTCATTGAAACACCAACCATAGGAATCCCGCTAATGCTGACCTCAATGCAGCCGGAGGCCATGTTCAGCAATCCCACCAAGAATCACCAGGAGAGATATTTAACACTATATACTTTCTTGGGAAAAGAAAAAAAACAAGTATGGTAGTGATGTCAAGGAGACTCTGATTTCTAGAAAGATATGCTCTGATTTTTCTATATTTTCACTTTTTCCCTGAAAATGGAAATAATACTACTTTTCACTGAGCCATTGGAATGCTGGGGAGACAATGACTTGGTATTTGAAAAGGATTTAAGGTGAAGGGTGCTGTATGAGTTCAAGGTATTTGTTAATGGTATTACTCAATCCATTCTGGCCCAATGTGGAAACAAAAGCAATTTGTCTTACAAATAACTCAAGATTGCTAAAATAACCTTAGGATAGAGAATAAATGAATCCACAAAGACAAATAGATATCAGATGAATTTTTGAGACCTCAAGTTGAGGATATAGGCTTTACTGATAAAAACAATGTTCCTTTAATTTTCCAGTGAGAATCATTTTGGGAAGAAAAAAAAGCAACCTGTTAGTTTACCTGTTTATGAAGGAGTAAGACTCACATTTCTAGGCACATATTTACAAATATATTTATAAGGAAAGTTTCTACTTCAAGATTTCATACAGCAGAATTCCATTTACACATGTAAAAGCAGGGAAATGTAAAGTTCATGTATGAAATTAGGAGATACTCAGGACTTAACCAGGATTCAGCAGACTCATTTAGGATCTTGGACACAGTTACTCTCATGATTTTTAAATAAATAAGTAAGTAAGTAAGTAAATAAATAAATGCTGAGAACAGCTATAACTATACCAACTTTAAGTTGCCTTCCAACAGCTTCCAAAGGCTAGAGTGTTACCTTTCCTGCCCATAGATTGCTATTAATCTTGGTTGGTCTGTATTGGGATGGAGCCACAGAAATGTTTCTTCCTCACTCCTAATGATTCCTTCCATGTAGAGGGATCTCCACTACAATAACAGTCCTAGTTTTTCTGCCTCTAGAGAAAGAGGCAATAATTTAATCTTAGTGAGTCCCTTTATCACCCCATTCTCTTGGGAGCTAGATGCTTACAGGAAGCACTCATTCCACTCTGCTATTCTAGACCATACATTTTAGATCATTTTAGAGGAGGAATAAATTGTCTAGTGCTGGGGACACGGCAGGTAAGTCTCTCTAAGGTTCAGTATTTATAAACTCGTTCTCCAAAATCAGCTTTAACAGTGAGAAAATCAATCATTTGTTCTCCATCTGTCTTACTATCTTACTTTTCAATGGTTCACACTCAGCTGGGGAGAAAGGTGCCCCTCTCCTTGAGCTCCCTAATGTCTTCAACAACCTGTAATACACTGAGAGGTACACTTGTCTTTTCTCGGCTGTGGAAAAGTAAAGCAAATCTCGGTCTCCAAAGGCTTGGATGAAATATCAAAGACAAATCTCAACACAGTTAAAACCAGCCATTAAAAAATGGAATTTAAGTTATCGGATACAAATAAATATCATTTTTTTCTCTTCCCCCTTCTTCTATTTTCTGAAATTGTATAACTTAAGAGGCAAAAATATGTATTCTAATATCACACTCTTAGAGTTGGACCAACCAAATGATATTTGGAAGGAATGTATTATAAGGTCTTTGTGAATCACCAAATTTGCAAATACATACCATGTAAAATACCATGTAATTTTCGTCCTGAAATGTGGTAAAAATAAATTTAAAAATGTAAATGACACCTAAAATCCATTAATTATATTATAAATTCAGGACCTCGTTATTTATAAAACTATTTAAATAAATCCTAGTTGAAGCCTTTGCTGAAACAGTTCAGGAATTAATTTTCTTCTTTCTGTATATAGAGCACATTTTAGATTTGTTCATATTGCTAATGGGAACTTGACTTTTTTACTATTAAATTATTGCCCTTTTTAGACATATTCAATTCTATTTTATTTTATTACCAACATTAGTGGTTAGTTTACTTTGTCTTGTCATGTTTCACCAATATTCAAAAGGTTTGCTACTTCACAAGAGTTATTGCTTACACTAACATGAGTAGAAGATGGCAGTCCTGGTAAAGGGCAGGTACTGAGTTTCTTTCAGGCATGTTCCTTTCACTAACTAAGGGACCTGAACTTCATGCCCTATGTGCACTGTTTCAGTTAGGGCAGGCTATGCTCTCATGACAAATAGAGCTTCACACTTCAGTGTCTCAGGCAACAAGGCATTCATTTCTTTTTTAGTAACAGGCCACCATGGGGGTTACTGATCACCGTAGCTCAGTTCTGTGTGGTTATTTAGAGGACCAGGAAGACAAAGGCTCTATTGTCCTTTCAAGGTAGATAGTTGGTTCTATCTCAGGAAATCAGAGGTGGAAGGGCATTCTGGAGTATAGAAGCACAAGAACACTAGCACATGGCCACACCAAACTGCAAAGGAGCCTGGGAGATAAAGTCTAGCTGTGTTCTTAGGAAGAAGAGATGGATTTTGGTGAACAGCTTACAATCTCTGCCACATACTATACAAGTTTCTGCCTCAGCAACAAAACGATGACTATACAAATAATAGTCATGGGACTCTGGCGCTGTCACGAGTATATAAAACTGTGAATGGAAAGGATTCATTCTACCCAGGCAACTATTTATGCTTAATCTTCAGTAGATGAGGGGAGAAGGAAAGAAATACTTTCTTTTCTTTTAATTATTCCATATATTAGCCTCTATAAATTTTCCCAAATAATGGTCAAAGCAGGTATTGTCTTTTTTTTTTTTAAAGTAAGTTTCAGAATTATGTGATATACTTTGAGAAGCTTTTCTCTCTTCATTTCTTCAATCTATTAAGGGAGGAAATGGGCCAATGAAGTTAAACTTCTTTTCTCAAGGGGCCGAACTGTTGGCCCAGGCCGGGTTCCAAGAGCTGAAACAAGGAGGAGTAACTGGTGGTGTAGTCCCTTTTACTGAATAAAGAGAAAAAAAGAAGAATTCCAAGTCTGTTTCCCAGGCACAGGAAGGGCCAGGAAACAAGGAAATCTCCAATTTTCAAGTCCACTGAGCAAAATACAAGAACAGGGTTCAGAACAAAGAGTTCTGCATTGAGAACAGGCAAGATGGAGCAAGTCCTGAAGGCAGGCTGAGCCTGGAAAGATGCCCAGAGGCCATGGCACTGTTGGGAGGTGATTTCTTACTGGACCTTTAAGGAGCTGAGACTTTTACATTCCAACCCTCCCTTTTGCTTGTCCATTCCCTCTATTTGGAAAAGTGTAATATGAAGCTATATCATTCCCATTATGAGAATGCTGAAAATCATATGGGAAATCATAGAAAGAAAGATAAAACAAAACAAAACTTCACAAGCAAAATGAGTAGAACCACCTGTAGGACCTAATGTTGAAAAAGAAATTAGCTTTCACAGAAAGGAGATGTTAGAGCAACAGGAATTAAGGGTACTGTATTTGGATTTAAAATGACTTTGTTTCAATACCTGTGTCTGACACTAAACCTTATGCTTATTTCCAAAATTGAACTTTTTCTTTTTTCTTTCTGGGTAATAAAATCTGCCCTTTACACTTAACACTAAACAAAACTTTTCATCTGTGACCACATTTGAGGCTTTATTGAATATAAACTGGGAGCTAAGTGATGTAAACTGACAGATTTAGAGAATATGCTAATTCAAGAACATTTCCTTTCAGGCTTCGGTGTTCCCCCACAAACTTAGGTATATTTCTAAGAACTTAAGGCAAATAAATACCATTAAAATGGTGCAGTTCAAGTAATGTGGGAAAAAATATCTAAAACAACCTTCAGACTCTCCACAGGGCTTTATCTCACAGCATTCTTTTATGAGAGATGTAGTGAATGCTAAGAATTCATGATTCTCTGCAGTTTGTTATTTCTACAGGCCATATTTCCTGTCACTACTCTGCCATATCACCATGGGTTTCCTTTTCAAGGTTTCTTTGCCCTTTCTATGGAACCCATCATCACTGGGCATGCCAGTACATCTTTTGGCAAACTGTGAGAACAGTATTTGTTGGCAATCATGAGAACAAAAGATTTTTCTAAAGGTGATGAGGCAGAAAGAGAAAGCAGGGGCCCTTGAGGAACAGGGAGAAATGTCAAGGGTATTTGGTCTATCTTCTTGGCACCTTGAAGCCTGACAGTGAGGGGGCTGTGCCAGTTGATTGCCTCATAAAAAAGCTGAGAGGAAGAATCCAGCCAATTGCATGCTAAAGATGACATGGAAAAAACTTGAAGAGTAGGGAAGAGTAATTGCAACATAAATTGTGAGGCAGATGAAACCCATTGGTGTGATAAAATTAAAGAGATTTCCCAAAAGTACTGAGAAAATGAGTGGAATCTTCAGATCACTGCAAAATTGTTTCATAATAATTTTAATAACTAACATTTATTGAGCATCTGGTATGTGTCCAGTGCTATACTAAGTACTTTACATGCTTTATCTTAGTTAATACTCACTGCACCCCTCAGAGGTTGGTACTAATACTTTCCCCATCATACAGATTAGGAAACTGAGAGGTTAATTAAGTCCTTGGTCTTAAGTAACTTTATAGAACACAAAGTACAGAGCAAAAATCATTTGTCCAGAACCTAGTTAGGGAAAGAAGTGTAGTTTTCAGTGTACTTTTCAGGGACACTTTAATTCTAAGAGAACTTTGTTCACATCCTCTTGGATGAACTGATGACTAGTTTGGTGTCTGGGAAGGAATGTTTCTCTAAGGTCACATTGCAGGCACTTTCAAAAGGGTTTCCCTCAAAGGTGTTTCATTTATTAGTATCAGCCAAAGGATCTCACTGAATGACTAATTTTAGTAATTTTGAACAGCAAGACTCTGTTGAATCATTCTCTTCAGAAATAACACCATGATTCATCAGATCAGTTTTTTAACATTAATTATATTTAACATCTGTCATCTTCTTTACCCCCTTTCCACATCACTGAATACTGAGAAGAAAATAAGACAAGCCAAACCCAGATTATGATAACAATAATAATGGATCATTAATTAATTAAAGTAAAAATTGAATGGCTTCAACAGCCCATGAAATTTTAAAAAATCTTACTTTTTAAAAAGGTAGAAATACTTTTTCTTGAAGACTGTTTGGTGTTAATTTTGACTCCAAGTTGCATGATACAAATTGTATGTTTTTATATGCAGAAAATTATTTTTAAAGTGATCAATCTAAACTGAAATGATCAGCAAAGAAGCATCTACCTAAAACTAGCTGCCCTTCTAAATATTTGTGAAACTGCAATTACATATACTGAAAAGCTAAGACTTCTAAAATAGTCACTAATGTTTATATAATAAAGTATATACTAGAGTATGCCTTAGCCTTTAATTGAAAAGAGGTTAATATTTGAACCCATGATGTAGGTGTGCAGAAAGAAGTTGTCAGAAACATAGGATCAGGCCTCCGCTATGCTGCTCTCCTGGCCTGGCTGAGAAGACAGCTGAGGAAGGGAGGACGAGGGACAGAGCTGCCTCTGCTTCGCCTAAGCCCGAGGTCTGTTAAGGAGAAGAATGGACACCACCATTTTGCAAAGTATGCTGCATAAGAGATAAATCTAAGGCTATTTCATCTTTATACTAAGCATTAGGCCAGTTTGTTCTCAAATTAAATAGAATGTCAGCATCTAGGTTAGTTGTTGGATGAACATAACAGAAATCCTCCATATCCCCTGAAGGGGCGCAGATTGGCTCCAGCTGGCTTCAGGGCCCTCAGAATCACATCCCTTCAATGGCCTAAGGAACCCCTGGCTCCCTGTTGGCTATGAGTCTCCAGAACACTTTTTTTTTTTTTAAAGATTTATTTTTTATTTATTATACACGCCCCCCCCCCTTTTTGCTTGTTCTTGCTGTGTTCATTTTTCTCTGCGTTCCTCTGTGTCTGCTTGTCACCCCCTGCTGGAGCGACCTGCTGAGTCAGCTCACCGGCACTGCGAGCCGCCTGCTAGTGGGGGCTCGCCCTTGCTCGTGGGGGCTTGCCTTTACCTGTGGCAGCATGCCCCGCCCACGGCGGTGTGCCCTGCCCGCGTTGGCTTGCCTTCTCGAGGCGGTCCGCCCTTTCGAGGAGGCCCAGGGACCGAACCTGGGGCC
>PVKH010001490.1:18964-30445 GCA_004027955.1 Chaetophractus vellerosus
GGGTGTGTTCTAAGGTGTACACTGGAATTTGGCCATCTGGTCCATGTCCTGACAGCATAATAGTCAATTGCTGTAATTCAGACATCTATTGGAAGAAGCCATTTGGGGCATCCTGTCAACTCTCAAGATGATATACAATGCATGTGTTGGAAGGGCACCTGAACTCTTGCCAGGGGTAGAGGAAGGGCAGCTATTTTTACCCAAGGGTGGGTGCAGAGTCACAGCTTGGAACATTTTCTGGAGCCTCGTGTGGAGCAAGGGAGAGAGAGAATGCACCTGGGTTGAGTGAAGAGACATCATTACTCAGGGTCTTCAGGGCAGCTGGCTCCCATCTGTGCCTCTGTAGGGGATTTGAGAATTTTTGTGAGGCACACCCAGGGTGGGACTGAAACATGTCACCCACCCCCCCAACCCCAACCCCCTTCACCACCAGCACCACCACCAAGGCCTTCCTTGCAGGCCATCACCCATTCTGGCCTCTGCACAGGGACTTAGCATATTTCTGGGAGGGATATCACCTACCTGCACCAGATTTGTCTGAGGCCTTAGGGTTTGTGTGGATATCCTGTGGGCATCGCTGGGATCCTGAGGCTGGTCCATTTTGCCATAAGATGATTTGGAAATTTTCTGTAGGCTCACTGTATGAAAGGGCATTGAGTGTGACCTCAGAAGGCCAGGCACAGGTGTGTGTATGTGGGGGAAACCTGGCATCATCATCTTTAAACTGTACATACTTTGTGAAGACAGAAACTCTACAATGTTACAACAACAGTGACAACAGTATGGAGAAAAATAACAACACCTAATAACAATGACAATGACAATCCAAATAAGATTTCTTAAGAGGGGAGAACAGCATCAACACCACTCAGAGGAAGAAGGAGGCCTTCAAAGATATTTCTAGGAGGGCCCTAAGACCATGGGGTCCCAGCCAGGGATGGCTTCCAATCAGAGGATAAACCCATCAGAGGCCTCCTGCTGTATCTGGTACTAGCCTGATCCAGTCTAGGCAGGGGACTTCAAACATTTTCCTTAAGAGCTGAAGTAGATGCATTACAAACCTTGGCCTCTCCTGTTGACTGGATGTGGTTCTGACCCACAGAGGTACAGGATTCCACCCAGGGACATCCCACTTCATGGGCTTTATTGAAGACCACCTGGGGGGACATGCAAAATTGTTGAGATGTTCATACAACCACAGGGCAACAACTTGGAATCAAGCAGGGTTTGCAGTGCCCTAACACCCCCATGCTCACCTAAACCATAAACCCAAACCTGAAACCCAAACCCAAACCCTCCCCTAGTATAGAGTATAGATAAAGTCATCCTGGAAATATCCCCAGATGAGTCTCTTGCCTTATTCAGTGAGTCCCCATGACATCCATGGTAGGTCATGTATTAGTAAGGGTTCTCTAGGGAAACAGAATCAACAGGAGATATCTGTCAATAATATAAGATTTTATGAGTCTCTCACATGACCATGGGGATGCACATGTCCAGGTTCCGCAGGCAGGCTGCAAGCCAGGGGCTCCCATGAAAGACCGATGAAGGGTCCTTGATGAGTTTCTGGGAGAAATTGGCTGTCCAACGATGAGCTGGGAAATTCTCTCTGAATGGTGAAATCACTTCCCTCTTAAGACAGTCAACTGATTGGATAAAAGCTTCATCCATTCTTGATCAAATTTCCCTGATTGATGCAGATGTAATCAGCCACCCATGCAGTTAACTCACTGGTGATCAAAGTCCATAAATGCTCTTGTATTACAATTAGCCCAGTGCTTGCTGGACCTAATACCTGGACACAATTACCTGGCCAAGTTGACACATTAGCCTAACCATCACAGGTCATATCATAGGTTTTTGAGGCTGTGTCACAGCAGAAACACCACTAGCCTGAAAGAGGGGACAGCATGAAAGACTCGACTCCTAAATATCTACAGGATGGAAACAATCTGGTAAACTACTTGGCTGAATACATGATACCCTTTACGGGAAAGGAATAATTACAAAAGTCAATCAATAAGCACATTAATAGAATGTAGGGAAGAAATGATGTGATCATCTCAACTGACACAGAAAAAGCATTTGAAAAATCCCAACATGCTTTCATAATAAAACATTCACAAAGTTAGCTATAGAAGGGAACTTTCTAAAATAATAAAGGGCATTTATGAAAAACCCACAGCAAAAATTAGACTCAATGGTGAAAGAATGATAGGATTTTCCCCTAAGATCAGGAACAAAACTTTCACCTTCCTCTTCAACACTGTACTGGAAGCTTTAGCCACAGCCATTAGACAAGAAAAAGAAATAAAAGGCATCCACAGTGGAAAGCAAGTAAAATTCTCTATTCAAATATAACTTCAAACTGAATGCCAAAATTATGAAGATAGTGTCTTCAAGAAACTAGGAAATATACAACAAAACCCATGGCCTTACAACTAAGACAAAAGGAAAGGCTGAACATTTTAAGTAAGACAAGCCCCTGGTAAGAGATCTCCATTGATTGGGACACATGTCACTGTTACAAAGAAAGAGGCCACTGGGCCCAAGACTGCACAGCCATTAAGGGAAAAGAAAGGCCTTATCCCTCTCTTGAGAAGAATTTTGAGTCCCACCCAAGGAAGTAACTATCCTGTGCCCTCAGTTACTGCTCAACTCCTAGAGAGAAATTATAAGTATAAGGGCATCAACTACATTTCTTATGGACATGGGGACTACTCATCCCGTGCTGAATACCAGTCCATTTCTGACCAGCTTCCTGGGAGTAGTCAAAGCTTACCTTTGATCGGCTTTGATGATTTACCCCATCATTTACTGTCTAAACCACTTAACATTTCTCTGGGTCCTCTCAGGTGAACCTTATCTTTCTTCCCAGTCCTACTACACTGGAACATTTATTAGGGAGTACCTGCTCATGAATTAGGCTATCGAGACCAACTGTGACCCAAAAGGACTCATTGTACAAGTTCCAGACTCATCTCTATCACATTATGTTCTCTTTAACAGCTTTATCTGATTTCCCAGAGTTCCTCTGTCCTTTTGGACTTCACCAGCCTACAAACCACCTAAGTGAGGAACTAAACAGCCTATTATGTAGAATTCCCACTTCCTTGTGAGCAAAAATCCCAATAATATTGGACATAGATGGGGTGCAGAAACCCTTAAAGTAGCCATAGATCCATCCATGCCCCTTCTTAAGATTCTCTCTTCTAGAAACACAGTACCTCCTCAGGTACTGGTTCCAAAGGATCATAAGGTAGCTAAGGAGCAATTCCGACACTATTTGCATGTCTACTGTTAAGGCCATGCTGTTTCAGTTTAAGGGAAGACTATCTCCTCACATTGAACAGCCACCATTAGACTCCTTCCCCTCCCAAAAGAAAACAGCAGTTAAGAGATGCCTTAGTTCTCACAGGATTCCACAGAAGTGGATTCTCAATGTTTCCATTATTGCTTCTCCTGCTATGCAATGACTAAAGTATTGGTTCCTGAACTCTTAATTTGGGCTCACCATGTAAACAGGCATGTGAATATTGTAAAGGCTCATTTTTATTACCTCCACTTTTGGACTTCCTAATGACAATTTACCTCCTCACTCATGGGCATGAACAAGAACATGTCTTTGGTGTAGTGTCCTACAAACCAAATGGATGCCACAGGGATATTACAGCTTAACCCTGAATCAGACATCTAAGACAAAGAGCTTCCTGCCTGTGAGCAGTAGATGCTATTGCCAAGTTGGTTCTTACCACCTCTGACTTAGGTCTAGGTCATGTACTCAATGTCTATGTCTACCATGCTTTGAAATTTTACCACTTACTGAAAACACAACACTTTTAAGCCCCTAAATTCACCTCTTATGAAGTATTGTTATCCTCCTACCCCACCACTAGCACATTGCAATTCACCTCTGTCAAAACTTTAAGCCTGCTACCCCACTCCCTTTACCTGGTGAAGGAATCTTTCCAGTAACTAACTTGTCCTAGACCACATTTATCTACCTACTCTCTGTCATATGATAGCTCCAACCTCCAGAGTAAGGATATAACTTTACAAGCTGGCTATGCCATTCCTGATCAAAACAAACCCCTTAAATAGCAAGCCCTGCAAAGTGTCACATCTGCTCAGGTAGCTCAATTAATTGCTCTGACTTGGGCATGGTTAAAAAATGGAAGCAGAAAGGGCTAACATATACACAGAAAGTCGCTATTATTTGGAGTTGTGCATGATTTGAGGATGTTATGCAAACAGATTGTATGATGGCAGCAGGGTCTACAATTAAACATGGACAACAGAGAGCAGAGCACCTGGAAACCTTTTGATTGCCACATAAAGTCACTGTCATTAAGAATGAAGGTCATAGCACAAAAAACTCGGAAAGGAAGCTCGAGGGAATAAACAGGCTGACAAATATGCTAAGCTAACTGCCTCTTCCACAGACCCTCAAGGTCAAATTTAGGTGATATCTAGCCATGGGACTATACTCCCATTCCTGTTCTCCCCAGTACAGGCCCAAGCCCCAATCTAATTTCTTTAATCAGCCTCCAAACAATGTCATATATGAGATCTATGTGGCCCAAACAACAGATTCTGGTATAGAAAAGATTGGTTGGGGAAAATTGGATATATTGTTCATCCCAACAGGCTCTGGAAACACCTAAATGGCTGCTTATGGTGACAAAGTTCCTTGCCCAACAAATTGTGGAAAGCCTACACAATTTGACACATCATAGAAAGACAAAATGTGGGTTATTTTAGAAAAACTGTGGTTTGGGCCCTTCAACTTTTATTTGGATCTGATAGTTGCCACTTGCATCATTTACCATAAATTATCTGAAAAAACTGGGAGAAAAAAAACACATAGGATTAGATAGACAAACTTAGAAAGAAATAGTTTCCTCTTGATAAAATAAAAGTGCCTGTGAAGGACAACTGTTATTTTTGGCCATCAAATATCCCTTCCCCTTGTTTTGATAACACCCTTCTGATTTTCAGGGGATCTGCCTATCTCTATCAGTACCATCTTACTGGGTCTGTGAAACTACTGAACAGTGAAAAGGGGTAGAGCGGTACTTCCTCCCAATCTCTACTTACTTTTGTCAAGACCAATCAAATAGAAGTCCCAGAGACTTGACTTAAGGTTGTTGCTGAGTCTTTTGATTATAGGTCCCCAAAGAGATTGTCCCTATCCTTCCAACCAGATCCCTGCCATTACTCTGCTCTTATCTTTCAAGAGGAAAGTGGCTGTGCTTCCATTTCTTAGATGCTGAGATATATTCCATATTCTTCTACTAACTTGTTTTCTTTAAGTTAGTTTCTGTAGCTTGCAGATAAAGTACATGTAGGATTATGTCCTTTCTCTTTCCTAGAAAAATCTTTAGAAATTCTTTTATTCTCTTTAACATTCTAAATGAGAACAAACCTTTTCTGAGAATGAGTTTTGGTCTTAACAAATATAACATTTTCAGTGTGTAATGAACTCTTATTCATTAAAAGAATAATCTAAACTCTGTCATAACAGATAGAAATAACTGCATACAGTAAAAACAAGAGTTCTCTTTCTTCATTCATTTCTTAAGCGCCATAATTTTGAGGTACCTTCAATGGAAAGAACAGAAAGTTTAACTAAAACTTTTTCCTTCTTGAAACTTTTCAAAGTCTGTCTTCTAGTGTGCTGTAACAACCTAAGAAAGGTTGTGAAGGCTCTCTTTTTAGGTATTAAAAACAGGTAAGAGTGGAGTGGGTGTAGCTCAATGGTTGAGTGATTGCTTCACATATATGGTATGAGGTACTAGGTTCAATTCCCAGTAACTCCTAAACAAAAAAGAGAGTATGCTGTTAAAAACAGGTAAGAAACTCTTTCTGGGTTAGGCAAAATGTACTTCTTAAAGATACTGAAAACATATTTTAAAAGATAATTCACGGGAAATCACTTCGTTCTCAATTATCTGGCCACTTGGAGTAAAAATGGTTAGCAGTTTGAGGTTTGAATTGATCCTACCAATTGAATATAGAGCTAGCCATTCAACAGCATCAGTCACTGAGGAGTGACAGTCACTTGTCTGGTCTCAGATACAGCCTCCCCACCAGCCAACAGGCTAACCTGATTAAGACCACTCAAGATGTTTCATTATGCCCAGAAACAATATCCATCATATCTGTTTTATTTTAACTATGAAATATACATGCACAGAAGAGTGCCTAAAAGTACAGTTTAAGAACGATTATAAAGTGAACACATTCAGGTCTGTTTTTCACATTAATTATATTAACATTTTAAATCTTTCTACTAAAACTGAAAGCTTCCCAAACTTCCAAGGCCAAGGTATCATGCCCCTTGTGTAATGACCCATAGTCCTTGTCTTTACCTCAATCAAAGTACTTGTCACACCATTTCTTCTCTATATCTCAGCTCCCAATGAATGTTTGCGAGTTCAAGCATAAAGCTCATTAAAGACAAGTATTATGCATTGCTACCACTGTATCCCCACAGCCTGGCACTTAGTAGGTAACTTAATAAGTAATTATTAATCAGTGAATGAATGAAAATGAATAAATGACCCACCACTGTCTTCAAGTGGTATCAAGGATCATTGGAGGAGAAACTAGTAAAACAACAATTACATACAACTTGCTAAGTGTTTTGATAAGAAGAGTCCAGGTGGGAGTGAAATTCAAGGGATTAGCACCCACCTCAACCAAAGCATCCTTGAAAGGGTAAGCTGAGACCTAGTGAAAGACCAAGAGTCACCTAGTTGGAGAAGGCAACAGAAAAGCCATAAAAACTCAGGAGGAGCAAGAAGCAAGGCAATGTGAGATGCTGATAAGAGACTAAGATACTTTCTAAACCAAGGGTTCTTAACCTGGACCCTGCAGGCCCTCAAAGGGTCTGTGGATAGAATTCTTAACAACCATGAACTTAATGGGAAATGGGAAAAAAAATTACATCTTTGTGGTAGTTAACCTCTAAATGAAATTTTGAATATCCTTTGATTACAAATGTAAGCAACAAATCACTGCAGTATGAGCAGTACCTGTGACTTTGTCACCAAAAGAAATGACGGAAAATTCCCGATCACATTAGAGTTGTGGATATCTTGAAATATGGCTTACCCTCATTGATGATTTAATGTTATAGCAGTCATTGAACCTACCAATAAATCTTGTCACTTACTGTATTAGTAAATACATAATTTACTATATTCACAAGTTTGGTTTTTTAAAAAAATTATTTAGATATCTATTTCACTGTAATTAATTTCCTTTGTAATTCTATGTGTTTTATTTTATGCATTTAAAAATACTGTTCTGAGAAGGGGTCTATAAACTTTTTCAGACTGGCAAAGGGGTCCCTGACAACAAAAAATTTAAGAACCCTGGCTCTAAAGCTTCCCAAGATGGGAATCAGAGAAATGAGACTTTTAGAGGGAAGAAGAGACAGGAGCATTAGAGCCAGGCCTCTCACTAGAATCACCCCCTTGGTCCTGAAAGAGTTTTTCCTGCCAATCATTATATTCCACTCATCCCTGTGTAGAGCTCACCCACAGCAGAGACAGTATTTGCATTTAACTTTATCCCAAACAATTAAGGCACAAACTAGCTAGAGCGATTTCATTATACCAGGATACAACTTAGGATTTTGAACAAATTACTTTTTTATACATTACAAAAAATGATGGGCCAAAGATTAAGATTTAGGAGATGAATACATAAATTATTTGAAAGCAAATTTATAAAAAGAAAAAAATCATAATTATCATCATAATAAACATCTTGAATTTGTACATGACTTCTTTTCAAAGCAGTTTCACATCTACTAATGTCCTTAAAAACAAGTCTTTGAAATATGAGCACACACTTGTGTGTATACATGCATGTTATTGACCAGAAAATGATGTTAATCATCAAAGTTCTTGTCCTACATTTCTTTTTATGATCACAGTACCTAAATTTCTTTTTGTTTAGGTTCTGAATATTTTAACATGACCACATTTTGGACGTTAGCCTCATTTTTAATTTCTTAATATTTAACTTTCAATTTGTATCTTCTAATTTCCTGTCTCTACAAATGGTATTAGCAGATGGCAGATTGTCCATTCCTTTTATTTCTTTCCAAACATGGATATATGACTCACTTGTCCTTCATTCTTTTCTAGCCAATTTTTTTTTTTTTTTGAGGTACCGGCGTCTGGGGATTGAACCCTGGACCTCATATGTGGGAAGCCAGAGCTAAGCTCAACCACTGAGCCACATCAGCTCCCCGAGTTGGTTTTCTTCATTTGTTGTTTGTTTTTGTTTTTTTCAGGAGGCACCAGGAATTGAACCCAGGAGCTCAATCACTTGAGCCACATCCACTCCCCTCTAGCCAATACTTTGACAGAAAAAACCCAGCTATTGGTTTCAGAAGGCTTGACACTTGGTTTCCTCGGAGTTCTTACCACCATCATGCCTCTTTCCTGCTAAGAAAACCGAGATAAAAGTTCTGATTGAATCATCTAAATCCCTTGACCTCTTCCTATCAAGAGTTTACCCAGCTAATAACAACTAATACTATTCTTTTATAAATAATTACATCAAATCTTTCTCAGAATTCAAATTTAAAAAGCCATCTCTCTGAGTCTTAGCAAAACATCTAAAATTTTGCTTAAATTGTTCAAATTATCTATGAAAAACTCATGAGACTTTCCTCCAATGACATATATTGGTTGAATATTGATTTCCTCTTAATTTTTGTTTTTTTGATTTGCAAATTCTTGACAACATATTCCCAGGACATTTGTGAGGTAATGTGTACTCAACAATTCAAAAACAATTCCAGAATGTGTTCTTTTCCCAGCCCAGGCCACATTTCTTCAGTGTCTCCCTGATTCAAGCAGCAGTAACCAAACTAGGGATGTCTGAAGCCTCTCTACTCAAAGTAAGCCTCCCTACTCAGAGCGGCAGCAGAGGCATTACCTGGGGACTTGCTAGAAATGCATATTCCTAGGCCCCACCCTAGAGAATTGGAATCTGCATTTTAACCAGACCCTCCCAAGTGATTCATCAAGGATATAATCTGGAGCACCTACTCTATAGGATTGATAGTGATTACTTGGGGATGCAATTTTGAGATGAAATCCTCAGTCAAATTTGAGTTCAATGGAAAAGAGTGACAGAATGGACATCTGACAGAGTGGTTATCTTGGGAAGGGGGTATTAAAATTGAATGTACAATACCAGTGTAAACTCTTCTAACTGTTCCTTGTCCTCTACCCTATCAAACCAACTTTATCTTACATTTCCCCACAACACATTTCTTTTCTAATTTGGTCAGGCCAGTCCTTACACCATCCTGCAAATACACCACCTTAACCTTTTCTTGTGTCTTTACTTATCATGTTTCCATTCCTGAAATCCTCTCCCTTCCACTACACATGTTTCAAGGCACAGCTCAAGGCCTATGCTTTCCAGGAAGCTTTCCCTGACTCTCCTTCATGGATTTCTTCCTTGCCTCAACTGCCTGTAACATTCAGCTAGCAAAGACCACGTGCTAGACCAGGGCTATCTGCTATTTTCATTTTCGACTCTTGCTTTTGGTATGCTAGACTTGTCTCTACTTAACTGATAGCATCAAAAAGGCAGGAATATTGTCATACTTTTATTTCAAACTTCCCTGTGCTCAGATGCTCTCCAGATCCTGGCTAATAGTTATTGTATGTATTTTCCCAGTGAAGTTCACAAAAATGTTTCTCTTGGTATTTTTATTGATTAGAAGATACCAGAATATCCTTTCTGCAAAAAGTTATTGCACCTGATACTTGAACATTATATTCCACAAGCCCTAATTGGTAACTTCTTGGAAGTAGCCATGATATGGAATCTTTATAGTACCAATTTGTTGAATTCATACATGACACTAATTTAAAGTTTGTATTAACTTGAATTCCCCCACTGACAAAGCTTTTGCTGAAAAAGAACCAGAAAATGCTGTTTTCATATACGTAGTCTACATGATATTGACTAGGAAGCAATTTTACTATCACGTCTTAGAGCTACTACAGCTGGGTAGTTCGGAGAAGGAATTCAAAGACATGACTCAGAAAGGACCATGGTGCTGCACAATGAACAGGTTTGTTTTCAGCCCAGAGTCCAAGCTGAAAATGATTCTTCCCACCCAAAGGGGTTTAAATTGCCCACTCATTCACTCCAGCAAATTAAATACTGACTGTGGTAGAAGAGATGAAGCCAAGATGACACAGCACATTCCAAAAGACTGGCTGGGACTCTAAGGATCTGCAAGTCCTCCCCCAGGGAGGGTTTGTCTTGGGGAGGTGAGTGAGGAGGAGCAAGAGGCTATCTGTTCAGCTCAGTTATAATTCTATTGGGATGCTGCCACCCACTCATCCTGCCGCTGGTCTAGGCATTGACGTATGTCCTTACGGCAGTTTCCAGGGCTAGACAGATCACACTCTCTTTGGCAATGACACAAGGGCATTAGCTCTCTATTCTTTGATAAACTTGTTCCCCTGTTCATGCCATCTTCCCTGAAACCTTTCCCCTTTAAGAGCCTCATCTTTACTTACCGAGATTACCTATGCTTGAAGGAAAAAAAAGAGGAACCCCCTCTTTTAAAATTTGTGTTGGGTGTAGGGGAGCTGCCTCAATATTTGCTGGGTCTGGAGTAAGGGAACAAACGGAGGTTCATAAACATGTCTAAATATTTAAAAGTTTAAACGAACAAACTCTTAAATAAAATATGTTCCTTGACCTGAAAAGCCAGGTTCAAATTTAGAAGACTCCAAGTGTTTGGAGGCCAACACTGAAATGTGGCAAGTAGGGGAGACCCAGCCTTTGGCCTGGCCTTTTGCTGACCCTCTTTCTCCTCTCACATCTATCTCCATATTGTCCTGCACTACAAAGGACCTCATCAGCACTGCATGGACATGTAGCCATTAGGTACCAGTCTGTCCATGACTTTCACCCTAAACAGTTGCCCTTAATCAAATTCTCAGGAGATAGTACAGTCTATCCTTTGGGGGATAAACAAGGCAAAAAGGCCAGTGTGGGTCCAACAGGCTCAGAGCCTTTTGGGCAGGGAATTCTGGGGTCTCTGGAACACAGAGGGGAGGGTGGTCTTAGAAAGGCGAGTACGGACTCCATGAAAAGGGGCATAGAGTCGAATCTCTAATACATGAGGCCCAAGGCAAGGTGTTCTCTAGCCCAGGTCTGGGTGCTGTAGCGAGGTTGGTGGAGGGGGTAGATAGGGAAGGGCTTCCTTACATTAGTACAAAAAATTGCTGCTGCACAGCAGAGAGAATGCAGAGAATAAGCCTAACGGAAAGCATACACACTAACTACATAGGCCAGAGTTACAGTCTCTGGGAATGTCCACACAAGCAGGCATCCAGTATTTTCAGCTGATATTGGAAAGAACTCAAATCCTTCACACAGAGCAATTGAGAAAGACTCCACATTTCTTTTTTTTTTTTTTTTTTTTTA
>PVKH010001491.1:0-30344 GCA_004027955.1 Chaetophractus vellerosus
AAGCATCTAAATTATTATTATTTTAAAGGTTTGAAATCTGGGAACGTTCTCAACACCAGAGGAGAACCTTCCTGCACAGTCTATCTCTCTAAGGGAGCAGAGAAAGGGCAGAGCTGGGCTGGGTTGCTCATTAAACCCTAGGAGTAAGCAGTTCATTTTTTGGAGGTCTCCCCTTCTGTCCTCCACCCACACCCATTTACAGCCTCTGCATGGTTTTTAGAAATCTGCTGTCTCAGTCAGGGTTCCCCAGAGAAAAAGAACCAGGAAAATATATGAATGTATGTACTTCCATATATTAGGAGATTTAGCTCAAGGATTAGTGCACGCTCAGGTGATTGTTGGGGCCGCTGAGTCTGAAAAGCATAGGGTGACCCGCAGACTGGAAGTTCACAGGCAGGAGTCCAAGTTGCAGTCTTGAGGCAGAATTTCTTCTTCCTCAGGGAAACCTGATTGGATGGGGCCCACCCATATTATCAAGAATGATCTCCTTTGCTTAAGGCCTACTGCTGTAGAAGTTAACATACAGATTAGTGCTTGATTCAATAACTGCATCCTAGAGCCTAGCCAAATTGACACATAAAACTAACCATCTCCTCTCATCTGCTTCTTGTAAAAAGAAAATCAATTCTGGAGAATAGAATCAGAAACCAGAAATGATGGCCCTTTCCCTGGATTATTTCTTCAATATGGGACTGAGGGGTGTGAAAGGTAACAGAGTTCTTCTGCCACACCCCAGGCTTTGTTTTATTTGTAGAATGAAGAAAACACCTTTCTTAGGCTCCAGAGGGTGAAAAAGGGTCCATATTTCCCTGAGGCAAAAAAGAAACTGACTGGCTCTAAGAAAACACAGCCTGTGGAAAGATTTACTTCATCCCAACTAATCTAACTGAAGAAATTTCCCCAGTAAGAGCTCCTCATTTCTTGCCTCTTTTAATCAGCAAGACTTTATACTGATGACACACCTCAGCTTTAATCTCACTGAATTCATGGACCCATATAAGAATAAAAATGAGCACAATAGGAATTAATTTATCCTATTTATCATCATGTGCCAGATACAATTTTAAGCAATTTTTATATGTTAGCTTACTTATTTCTCCCAGCAGCCTTATGAGATAGGTATTATAGATGGCATCTAGCTTTAGCAATAACTTTGTTTCTCATAGGAAATCATTTTCTGGATATGTCGCAATAATGAAAACAACTGACATTCAAAAGCCAGGTAAACCTTTTAAAAGGTGTTTTTACAGGACTCATTTCCTTTTCATTAGTACCCTATGAATTTTATTACCATCTTTATCTCCATTGTAAGGGTGAGGAGATCAGACTTGACAAAAGAGGTTGAGGCATTTGCCTAGACTCACCTGTATGTGGAAGAAAGTTGTCTTCTACATACAGATGCTCCATCCACCTGGTTGCAGGTCTCCCCTGCCTGCAATCATCCATCCAATGCAGTGACAGAAATCTAGTTCCCAGCCCAATTTCAGCCTCCCTCCACTCAACAAAGCCAAAAAGGAATTCATCAGCTTTCCTCCGAAAACTATTATTCCCAACTCCCCGGCCCTTGCTAGTAATGACCATCTCTCTTCTTGTCACCCAACTTCAAAATCTAAGAATCATTTTTGATCATCTCTCTCCTTCTTCCTCTCACATCCAAAGTAGGTTCTCAACTTGTCCTTTCCAATGCATGTGTTCATTGATAAATCAGTGGTAATCTAGTAATCATGTGGTCATTGTGCTGAGATCAGGGAACCATAAAGATGGGGGAAAAAGATGACTTGATGATTATGGTTCTGTAATCTTATGGAGGAGAAGAAACTGAAATATAAATCAATTATAATTTGAGATATGAAATGATACGGACATAGGTGAGATAGCATGAAACTCTTACTACGAAGGTGAAGGGCCTCAGAGGACGGCGAATACCTCAGTGGAGAATATGTTTAATTCCAAGTGACAGAAACAGAAAAGTCAGATAGCATTTGAGGTCTAAAGGACTCAAAACCTACAGAAATGTGTGTGGGCCTGGAACTTGGGAGTTAGAGAGGAAGTAGAGAACAGTGAATATTTCATTATGACTAATTCTTAAGGGGAATGAAAGAGATTTGAAAAACCTAGATCATGAATTTGAAATTTCTTTAAAGTTCCAAATTTCATCCTCCCCATTTTACCATAATCACTGTGATTCAGGCCTTTATCAGTAATACCATGGCCTCTGGGTCAACTTCCAAACCACCAGGCTCTTCTTCTTATGCAAAATGTTATAGGCTCTGTCCATGTCACATGTGAAATGTCATGTGTCAACTTGGCTCCATTATAGAGTCCAGTTGTTTTGTCAAATTCTGGCCTACTTGCTACTATGAAGGTATTTTGTAAATGGATTTATATCTACAATCACTTGATTGCATTTACAATTAATTGATGGCATCTACAATGAAGAAAATGTATTGCCCTCAGCAATGCAAGTAATCTCCTAATTTAATCAGTTGGAGTTCCTAAAGCCAGAACTGAGGGTTTCAGAGGTCAGAAGAAGAATTTCCACCTCATCTTCAACACTGGCTCTTGCTGGAACATCTAGCCTGCCAATTTCCTCTGAGGAATTGGTACTAAAGACTTCAACATCATCTTTATTGGCGATTCCAGCCTGCAGTCTGCCCTACACAAGTCACACTTGCCAGCTCCCATGATTACATGAGCCAATTCCTTATAATAAATCTTTTTATTTATATGTATATGTATATTGGCATACCTTGTTTCATTGCACTTTGCTTTATTGTGCTTTGCAGGTATTGCATTTTTTTTAATTGAAGATTTGTTGCAACCCTGCATTGAGCAAGTGTATCAGTGCCATTTTTCCAACAACATGTGCTCACTTCATGTCTCTGTGTCAGGTCTTGTTAATTCTCCATTATTATTATGCCTATTATGGTGATCTGTGATCAGTGATCTTTGATATTATTGTAATTGTTTCGGAGTGCCCCAAACCACATCCATACTAGATGGTGAACTCAGTAAATGTTGTGTGAGTTCTGACTGCTCCACTGACTGGCTCTTCCCTAGTGTCTCTCCCTCTCCTCAATACAATATTGAAATTAGGTCATTGAATAAGCCTACAATGGTCTCTAAGTGTTCAAGGAAAAGGAAGATTTTCACATCTCTGACTTTAAATAAAAAATTAGAAATGATTAAGCTTAGTGAGGAAAGCATGTTGAAAGCTAAGGCAGGCTGAAAGCTAGGCCTCTTGTGCCAAACAGTTAGCCAAGCTGTAAATGCAAAGGAAAAGTTCTTAAAGGAAATTGAAAGTGCTACTCCAGTGAACACATGAATGATAAGAAAGTGAATCAACATTGCTGATATGATGGAGAAAGTTTTAGTGGTCTGGATAGAAGAGCAAACCAGCCACAACATTCCCTTAAGCCAAAGCCTAATCCACAGCAAGACCCTAAGTCTCTTCAATTCCATAAAAGCTGAGAGAGGTGATAAAGCTGCAGAAGAAAAGTTTGAAGCTGACAGAGGCTGGTTCATGAGATTTAAGGAAAGAATCCATTTCTATAACATAAAAGTTCAAGGGGAAGCAGCAAGTGCTGATGTAGAAGCTGCAGCAAGTTATCCAGAAGATCTAGCTGAGATAACTGATGAAGGTGGCCACACTAAACAACAGATTTTCAATGTAGACTAAATAGCCTTCTATTGGAAGAAGATGCCAGCTAGGACTTTCATAGCTAGAGAGGAGAAATCAATGCCTGTCTTCAAAACTTTGAAGAACAGGCTGACTCTTTCCTTACGGGCTAACGCAGCTGGTGACTTTAAAGAGAGGTCAATCCTCATTTACCATTCTGAAAATCCTAGGGCCCATAAGAACTATGCTAAATCTACTCTGCCTCTGCCCCATAAATGGAACAGCAAAGCCTGGATGATAGCACATCTGTTTACAACAAGATTTCCTGAATATTTTAAGCCCACTTTGAGATCTATTCAGAAAAAAAAGATTCCTTTCAAAATATTACTGCTCAATGACAATGCACCTAGTCGTCTCAGAGCTCTGATGGAGATGTACAAAGAGATTAATGTTGATTTCATGCCTGCTCACACAACATCCATTCTGCAGCCCATGGAACAAGGAGTCATTTCAACTTTCAAGCCATGCTATTTAAGAAATACATTTTGTAAGGCTCTAGCTTTACAAATTCTGATGGATCTGGGCAAATTAAATTGAAAACCTTCTGTAATGCCACTAAGAATATTTGTGATTCATGGGAGGAGGTCCCAATAGCAAAATTAACGGGAGTTTAGAGGATGTGGATTCCATCTCTCATGGATGACTTTGAGAGGTTCAAGACTTCAGTGGAGGAAAGTAACTGCAGATGTGGTAGAAATAGAAAGAGAAATAGAGTTGTGGAGGCTGCACATATGACTGAATTGTTGCTAGCTCATGATAAAACTTGAAAGGATGAGGAGTTGGTTCTTATGGATGAACAAAGAAAGTGGTTTTTTGAGATGGTATTTGTTCCTGGTGAAGATGCTGTGAATATTGCTGAAATGACAACAGTTTAGAATATTACATAAATTTAGTTGATAAAGAACTGGCAGGGTTTGGGAAGACTGACTCCAATTTGCATCTAAGTAGGTACAAGGAAGAACAAAAGGCAAAAGCCAAGTATGGCCCTTGAAAATTCCTTGAAAATTCCACCCAGTCACTGAGGCTAGTGACCAGGACTGTGTCACATTGCCATGCCTAGCTGCAAAGGGTACAAAATAATACCTACCCAAATAAAAGTGGGTTCTGTTAGGAAAGAAGAGCATAAATATTGCTTAGGCATATTTTTGACAGTTGCCAAGATTCTCTATACTTCAAAAAATGAATGAACTCAAATGTCATCTAACTTGACTTCATAGAAGAATAAGAAGCAACTGATCTTCTCCCTTCTTCTTGAAACAGTTTCTTCCTGTGGCCTCCATGACACAATGCTCCTCTGTGCTATCTTCCACCACTCTAGCTACTCCTTTTTTTAATCTCTTTTGTATGTTACCTTCCGATATCTGATCGTTTTGAGTGAAGACCCCTGAGCATTTTGGGCTTTCTCACTAGGCAACCTCATACATGTACATGCTTCGTATGTATGTCTACCCCAGAAATTCCTCTGAAGTCCAGTTTCACATTTACAATGGTTTACTTGATACTGAATCTCACAGGCACTTCAAAGGCAGTATGTCCTAAATCTTTCTCAACCTCCAACCTGTTAAGTTTTTCAGTGTCCCCTCTCTCAAAGAATGGTACTAGCAGCCATCCAGTTCTACAAGCCCAAGCATAGGGTCCTTCCTCTAGTTTAGCTACATGCAACAACAACACAGCTTCAGTGGTTTCACCAAATAGGGAAGACGTTTAAAGATGGGCAATTACATTGGTTTGGGAGCTCAAAGGTATCTGAGCTGAAGTATCTTCAATTTTCTTGGCATTTCCTTTTCAGATAACACCTGTAGTTGTGGATTGAATGACCAATGTCTAATTTCCTCTGCTTGATTTTAGAATTCTCCATATTTGTCTTCACTTATTTGAGTCAACCTTACTCCTACTACTCTGTAATATATTGACTCATTGAGTCATTGTTGAGTAACAACAGTTCTATGGCAAAATAGCCTCCTCACTGCTCTGCTCAAATATATTCCAGACCCCCTCGAATTCCTTTGCTACCCCAACTTAGTGGAAATGGTTGATCTGTTCAAATGCAAATATGATTATGCCATTCTCAGTTTTTAAGCATTTTTTAAACACCATTATCTCAAGATATGACTAAATTCCTAACCTTATGCTATCAAGCTTTGCAGGCTCTACCCACTAATTTCCTCTCCAGGGTCATCTCCCAGAAGCCCCCTGTAACCTTTCCCCAAACATCCCCATTCTCATACTCAAATCATTCCCTTCGCCCCTTTTCTTATCTTTTATTTTCTGGATTTCTTTTGTTTCTCCTGAAGCACAATGTCCTTGTCAATAAAGAGAATGTATTTAATTTACCTTCTTGGCTTAGTTTTATTCATTCTTTGGGATTTAAGCTAATAATGAATTCCTGCCTGAGTATTCCCTAACTAACCCTCCTCTCACTCCCAACTTCACTGTTCAGAAGATGTTTCTTTAGAATAATGTTGCTTAGACACTCTTATAGTAGCAAGCAACATTTACCCAATGTCAAATAGTAGTCAATAACTTGATGGCATAATTTCAGAAGTGTGTGTGGGGGGTGGGACAGTGAGTGGAGGGGTATTCAAATTACAGCTCCAAACACTTGCCAACTACCACATTTCATCAAACACAAGATGCGTATTTTTTACAGGCTAATATCTCAGATATTAGGCTTTCAATTCATGGCATCTTATATTGTCAAAAGCAACATTTAAGGCTTTTTTAATAGTAGATAAAATAATGGTATATCTTATGATTGATAATATCTCAGATTTGATGAACTGTAACATGTGACCTTGTGTAAATTACTTAACCTTCCACTGCCTAAGTTCTCTCATCTACATACTGTATGCAATGCCGAAATCTTAGGGTGATTGTGCTAATTAAGGAAAAATGGTATGCACAAAACACTTAAAACATCAGTGTCCTGTACATAGTAAATGTTAGCTATAATCATTAGCAATTGTAATCCTCAGGGCATAAGCAATAAATTGAACAGCATCTGATCTTTCTCAACAGGTCATGCAAGAACTATGTCTCTCTTTTTCCCTTATGGCTTAGCTTGTATCATAATACCTGGCCTTTCCTAGCACTTAGTAGGTATTTGCTGAGTGTGGAATATATGAGGGGAAAAAATGAACACAACATTCTCATCCCAGCCTGTGTGGTTTATTTTTATTTCTGATCTTTTCAACAAGTGATCTCCCTATGGTAGACCTAAAATAACTCCATCATCTAAAATTCCATCTAGTCAATTAACAAATCAAAAAATTCAAAATAAATTTAAATATACCTATAATGGCACTTTAAAAGTATAAAACAAAGATTTCACCTTTGCCCCTCCAATACCAATATCTAGGTACTGATATCCAGAAGAATTTCAGTAAGTTTATTGTGGATATTTCCAGACTCTTTTATAAATAGCCAATGGTATGAGTTGAATCAAATAGTGATTGTATGAAAGGTGGCTTGAAATGATGAGAGCAATTTCACATACAAAAATAGGATTAAATCCAAAGTGACCATTGGCAAAATTGCCCAGTCTCTCACCCCTACAGTCCCATCCAGATTTTCCCCCTCTTGCCATCTCAGTTTTAACCCAGTCTCCCCTATGGCCTTCTCCTGACACACAAAAGCAATTAACACATGAAAGTCATTGATTCCTCTTTACCACCTACTTATTTTTCGGTTCTTTCTTGATAATTATGAAATCTGTGGAAATTTAGGAGATATAGAGTGGACTCCTTGTGGTGGTGAAATTTTACTCTCCATAAGGCTGGTTTCAAGACAGATTGGTTTAAAATATTTTGGGGGAGTATAGAAGAAGGGCCACTGAGTCAGAAGAGCACTTGGAAGGTTCAAAGTCTTCCCTACCATCTTTGATTTTAAATATTATTTTCCCACCTGCTGTCACAAATTCTTGCAAATAAAATGGGGCATGTTCTATTTTGTGGGACCATCAATTTCAAACTATCTGGATGGCCATCTGACAATCTGAATCAAAATTTGAATTTGAATAACCTTTGACCCAGAAATTCCACTGATAGAAATTAATCTTGAGAAATTAAAGGACAAATGCACAAACATATGTGAATCAAGTTCATAGCATTGCTTTTAAATGCAAGGTATGCAAAATGTAACTGACTGTCAATAGGGGCATTATTAAATAGTTTATTACATACAAGGACTACTATGTGTCAGTTGAAAATGATGAGGCAAATCTATATTTGTTGGAAAGCATCTTTTTAAAAATTTAATTCTAACGTTAAATAAAATAAAATGTCCATCCACATTGGGTGTTGTTGGGAGCAGCCCCTTCTGAGAAATGACAGGGATTTTCCGAAAGACAAAACAACTGATCACAGGGAGGGGACCTTCTGACACCAGATAAAATTGCAGTTTGAGCAACACTTAGACATTTAGTAATAAGCCAGTTTCCATCCAGTAGAGATAGCCTATCAGAAATGATAAGCATATCACACTAACCAACTTACATCTGTTCCTCTTGTATAAGACCCTCCTATGGAATTAGAAGCTTAAATGTCAACCAATCATTGTAACTTCCCATTGGAAACACTCTCAGTACCTTTATAAGCAGCTGTGGCCAGATGGCTGTTGAGACCCTCAGGCTTCCCTGGTTTGGGATCTTCCTAGCCCAGCAGTTTCTTTTTCAGCAAACCTGCTGCTTTGATTACACTGGTGATTTTGTTTCTTCTGACAATAGTATGACCTTTGAAAAAAAATTATACATACAAACAAATAACCATGGAGAAATCACTGGAAACAAAGAACAAAATGTTAGCAGTAGGTATCCCTAAGAGATTACCAGTGAATTTTGCCTTTCTCTTATAAGTTGTAGCATTATCTGTTTTTGTTTTTGTTTTTTTGCAATGGTCACATTATCACTTTTTAAATAAAATACATTATTTTAATTTTGGAGAACATAGAATCTAGGCTCACTGTGGCCTCCTTTTCCTTAAGTCATCAACACAGCTTTATGTGGCTCAGACTGATTATTTTAGAGCAGGTCCCAAAGAGGTGGTTCACCAACATCATCTTACTACAGTGGCCATCCTTTTTATTTGTGACCTCTATGTCCTAATGGAGGGCAACTGTGTCATAATTCAATGGGAAGGACAGGGGAGAGAAAGATAAGGAAGATAGGATGAAAAGTAAAGCAGAGAAGAAAGGGAGAATGGACAGCCAAGGGAGGGAATTCTATCTTCTGGTAAGATTCAGCCCATTTGTCTCTTAAAAGGTTTGAATTTAAATTGGTAAATTATGTCACAATGTTACATATGAAAATTCATATCGAAGCATCTTTGATATACATGAAAGCACTGAAAAGCACACTGTAGTTGATAAATGCTAGATATTGTTTTTGTTGTTGTTCCTGTGTGGTTGAAAGTGATAGATAGATGGTTTCTTCAATGCCTGTAACTTAAGACATAGGTCATTCCTAATACAACTTAGGGTCAAGTTAGTCATTTCCATTGTGCAAAGAGAAGACCGTGCCAGTCACTCTTTCCTATTGAAGTGGAGTGAGGTGGTTGATTTCTTGTAGACTTTTTTATATTGTTTACAGAATTTATTCTGTGTTGATTTTTGTATTTGCTTGGTTTCTAAGATTGTTATTATCATGTGGAGAAAAATAATTCAGATGGAAAGGCTTTGTAGGATCCAATATATGGGAGAACTTTTGTATATTCTCTCTGCTTCTGTTTCACACTGCTCACAGGCTACCGAGTGCCACTGTGGCACAGGGAAAAACTGTTCTGCCCCTATATCTATAACAGCCAAAATGAATAACCCACTTTCCGACTATATCCAAGCATGTAATAATGACAGCTCGCACTGTTAGGATGACTAGATTTCTAATAAAAATTGGAAACCTAGCATCTCGAGCAATTTTCAACACTGTCTCTCTTCCACATTAGGTTATTTGTTTATTTTTGTTAGAAAGGCAGACTTGTTCTTTTGCCAAGGAATTTTCTAACATCCTGCCCCTAACATCTGCACAGAATAGAATGCTTTGGAAATTCAGATGAAAAAAAACAAAACAAAACAAAACAAAACAAAGAAACACCCTTCCTTCTGAAAGGGATGAGAGAGATAGTAGTGTTTCTGTTTAAAGTAACAGAATTTGCGAGAGAAAGTGCCAATTAAACCATATCAATAAACTATTGTGATGAGCCAGTGCTTCGAAAGAAGAGGGATTCTGAGGCCATCTAACAAAGGTGCATGAATATGTAATATGGCTTTCAACTCCTGTATTATCAGCATCTGCTATAAGATTACATTTTTAAGCTTTGTTTACTTATTTGTTGTTTGTCTCCTCCACCAGATTGTAAACTCTATGAAAGCAGAACTATGTCTGGTATAGTCACTAATATATATTCAGTGTTTGCCACACAGGAGGTGCTAAACAAATGGAAGGAAGGAGGAAGGAAGGAAGGAAGGAAGGAAGGGAGGGCGGGAGGGAGAAATTTGTGCACTTATCCAATTATACTTCCTCTACTAGATTATTTGTTGTTTGAGTGCATCATGCTATTCTATGCAGCACCTAGCAGATGGTCTGGTAGATAGGAAAGTAATCAATAAATGTCTGCTGAATTGAATATGTTCTTTAGTGCTCATCAGATTAACAATAGATTAAAATTGATATTATAGCAAAAAAGAATGCCGGTATAAACATGCTTATAAATAAGTACTTTAAATGAATTGGTTTTATAAAAAGGAAGTTTTCAAATCCATTCTGATAGCTAATTATTTTTGTCACTAAATCTTCTGGACTCTAGGCACATTTCCAAAGCCAAGGCAAGTGACTGAGGGCACCAGGAACAGTCAGTTCTGCAGGCTGCAGACAGCCTGCCTGCTCCAACCCTCTGCACTGCAGGCAAATGGATACTGTGGCGATCTGGAGAGTTATTTACAGTGGCCTAGAAAGGACTTCTTCCCTGCTCAGTTGTTTTGCTACATTAAGATTAGCGTTTTGTCAAAAGTGGAGCAACCTGGTGACATAATACCCATCTAGGATAGCAGGCACATATTAAAATGCCTTGGAAGAGGGAAGATGGAAAATCAATATTTGAGTCTATCTTTTCCTCATGGCTATCTTTGACTGCCCTGTTCTCTCTCTAAGCCACAGGGTGGTTGAAAACTTTATGCATTTGAATTCCAGGTTTGCCCATTATGTAGGTAATTTCAGTAAGCCACAGGATCTTTCTCAGTTTTCTAACCTGTAAAATGGGAATAACTAATGTATGTTTTGTGGGTAATTGTGGCAATTATTAAACAAAAGCAGGCTTTGATATGATTTTGTAAAGCATAAATAACTATGCAAATGTTTAATAACCCTAATAATCCAATTATTAAACACAGTGTGTGTTGATGATCTTATCCAGTTTAAGTATAATTAAAACATAATAATGCTATGAAGGAAATATTAGTCAAAATAGTATTTCTTATAAAGATGTGGAAATTTATACACAGGTGTGAAAGACAAAATACACCAATTAAGATGATTCTATTCATCTTAATTTATTCATTTTTTTATTTGTGTGTTTACTTAGTGTCATGTCCTGCATGTACGACAATTTTACATGCATTATTTATATAATAATCCTATAGAAAATTTTATTATTTTTTTCTGTTTTTTTTTTTTTAAGGCAGAAAAGCAACATTCAGGGAGAACAAATGACTCATCCACTGTCAAACACACTAAATACAAGAGTAGGCTTGACTTCCCAGTCCAAGTTTCAACCACAATACCTAAGGGTTCCAGTGTAATAAGATGTTTTAATAATATGAAAGATCCTGTTCTGGCGATGATAATAATAGAATTGGTTTGTTTTTTGTATCTTGATTTCTTTTCTTCCTTTCTTTTTGTTTTAATTAAATTCAAGCACCATACGAGGTTCTTGATTTTTTCTGATTCTGATAATGGGTAAAAAATTAGATAGTAATGTCCTCTAAGGTTAAAATGATTATAATATTCACACACACAAACAAGGGGGCTTGAGAAAGAGAATTCAAATATATGGAAACTCAAAGTGAGGAAAATCTACACGTTAAATTACTGATATGTTGCATACCATTGCATGAACTGACACCTATACAATACACAAAAGGGTGATCTTGAGATATCTCCAGGAATTTAGTAAATAAATGAAATGAAGCTTGTAATTTGAGAGTGAACCTGTAAGCCAATTTATTGGATCAGAGCAGAATTAATGCAAAGTTACTTTGCAATATGGAATGGGTCCCTGGATACACTAAGACTTGAAGGAAGGAATTAGCTTATCTAAAGAAAGAATGTGTCTTTGAAAAGAGAGAAAAGTGGGGGAGTTGTCAAAGAAAAGTAAGAAGGCTATTTGTCCAAATACTCCCAAACCCCACCTGAGGAAAGGTTGCAGGCTCCTATTATGGAGATAAGAGTTGTTACTCTTCAGCATCTGAAGTCACCTAATTAAACCTTCTTGCCTAATTATATGCTCCCTATGAAAGTTTAAAACTATGCAATAGAATAGTCCTATTAGCCTCCATGATTGGGGTTAGAATTTCATTAAACAAACAAACAAAAAAGTTTAAAGCAGGGATTTATGCAAATGATTCATATATACCTTAAATATTTTGTTTTAATTTATTAAAACATATAAATGGACGGCCACACACATTGTTGTATTGGCCAATGGTTCCACTAACTGGAACGTGCCATCATATTTCTTAAATCATGCACACAAATAAAAGATTATCAATTATTTCCTATTTCTATTTCTTTAAGGCAGAAGCAAGAACTTAACCCTTATGAAGTAGTTTAATTCAGTTAATTTAGTTCTAGATTTTTTTCCTTATTATTCACATTTGTCTCATTTCCACCAATTTGGAAGACTGTCTAAAAAGCCAAAACCTTACTTTTATCAAATATTTCTAAATAATTAAACTTAGTTTTCATAGAAACAACTAGCTATTTACATTCATATGTCATTGTATTTAATTTTGTGAACTAATTAATTAAATTACGTAATTACAACAAAAGTACAACTGACATAAACATGGTGTCAGTATGTTGAACAGAGGGAAGGACAATCTATTAAGCAGAAGTTGCTGAATAGTTTCCACTATGGTTTAGCTTCCCGTTTAGCTACTACTTCAAGGAGAAAATGCACAAGTCATGGTGACAGGGTTATGTGGTTTATGATGTTTCTCCTGGTCATATACTAAATTAGCACCTGTGTTATTCACACACACACACACACACACACACACACACAATCAATCAACCATTCATTCCTTCCTTTTTATGTATGAAATAGGTAATGCATTTACAAAGTTGCAAAATCCTAAAAAGAATAATTGCCGCTCCCCTTTGTCTCCCAGCCACCAAGTTCTCCCTCCCAACAAAAATCATTGTTATCAGCTTTTAGGGTTTTGAAGTTTGAGAGACTCTTGGAAAACTGAGTTCAAGTTCCTGGACCGGAGTGAATCCAATGAGGTAAATAACTCATTGTGAGACCACTTGGGGACCCACTACTTTTTTCTAAGGACACCTCAGCCTTAAAACATGTGCTCCATATTTTCCATTCATATTTCGTTTATCCTTTATGGATATAGAAGTAAAAAAGCAAACATTAACAATTAGATTAACTGTTTATTTTGTGTGAGCCTATTGATTACTAGGTTTAGAATTTTGTGGTAAAACCAACTTCAACTAGACCTTTTTTTATGATTGGAAGGTGCTTGTTAAGACAGCATCCCACTCTTACAACAGCCTCTAAGTCAACATTTCACCATAAGGCCAGATTTGCAGGAAAGTGTCTCATTTATGTGGAATTTGTTTGGCATGAATTTGAGAGCATAAACCAAGAAAAGAGTTGGAATAATGAGTTCTGGGCTATCAACACTCCCCTTAGCTCTGGAAAGGGGTGAGTTATTCCAGAGTCCCTAGGACAACTGTTCTCTGAGTCAGGAAATATTCTGAGAATCCTCAGACAGTAGTACCACCTTAGGTCCAAGCAAGAAATGCCTCTGCTTTGGGCTCTGCATTTTTAGAAAGCCCATCTCTCTCTCCCTCTCTCTCTCTCTCTCTCTCTCTCTCTCTCTCTCTCTCTCTCTCTCTCTCACACACACACACACATTCAGTGTTCAGTGCTGGCATAGCATTGCACATCATCTTGAACATCCATTCTCATTAACGCTGGACAGTCCCAGAGACACAGTTTCACTTCTCTTTTCCTAAGGTCCTTAAAGCAAACAGCTACTGTGATCAAATGCAAAGAAGGATTTAGGATTGAAACTTTGTCATGTCAGAGATAGGTACTGCTTAGGTTTGTGGGAGGATTTGAGTGGTGAACCCACTTAGGTAAGAGAAAAAACAAATGGCCATGTCACATTTGTTGCCCTGAGAACAGGATTCAACAGATTCCTGTGCAAGAAAGTAACCTTTTCCAGTAGTATCTATTTTCTTGCTTCCCTCCCCAGTCCGGTTTGTAGGTCTGAAGGTACTCACAACAATTACAAAAGAAGGCTGAAGAACATTTTGCAATATGAAGCCATTCAAATTACTGTAAATCTTTATGCTATGCATTTTTATCTTATTACTCATCAAAACAGTACCTCCCGCAAACAGAATGCACAGTCACAACACACATCAAGGGAGATTGAATTGTGTACCCCAGTTTGAACATGTTCTTGGTCTTGGTCCACTTTTCTGTGGGTGTGGACCCACTGTAAACAAAATCGCTTCAAAAGACCTTACTTCAGTTAAGGTGTGACCTAACTGAATCAGGCTTTGCTTTAATCCAGATTCCTGGAGTCCTTTATAAACAGGGTGGAAATCAGACAAAGGGAGTAGCCATGAGGAGCAGCTAAAATCTGGGATGTCAAAGAGACCCAGAGCAGATAGGAGAAAACTCTGCCATGTGCATTGCCATTTAATGGAAAAGCCAAGGACCAAGGATCACTGGCAGCCAGCCCCAGGATGCTATAGTCTTCAGGGAGAAAGCATTGTCTTGTTGATGCCTCAATTTTGGACTTCCAGCCTCAAAAATGCTGTGAGCCAGTGAATTTCTATTAAGTCAACCTATTGTATGGTATTTGTTAGCAGTTAGGGAATTAAACACTAATTTTTGATAGCTTGCTGGTTTTCCATCATTGGGTTATATGGGAATTCCCTACACTTCAGGTATAATTTTTCTGTAAATGTAAATCTAAAACTTATCTAAAAATAATTTTTTTTATAAAAAAAAGCATAGACTTGCACTTACTATTTATTTTGTCCTTAGGTAGTGTAATGGTTTGAGTTTTATGTAATTATGAATTCCAAAAATATAAATTAGATTATGCTTGTAAACTCATCTGTTCATCTGGGCGTGATTGGTTTATGATTAGGGCGTTGACTGGGCTGCAGTGAGTAGGGCGTTAAGCCCCACCCCTCGGTGGGTGTGGTCTCAAGTTTAAAAAGCAAGACAGAGATTGAGAGAAGAGAATTGGAGAGAAGCAGATTTGAGGAGCAGTTCTGATGTTGGAGTGAGCCGTTCACCCGATAGTATACAGCTGGCCTTGTGGAGAGACGCAAGGCATAGAGAGCCTCATGGTCTACAGCTGAACTTGTGGAGGAAACAGAAGCTAAGCCCGGAGAGAAACGCAGCCCCGGCAGGAGAGGAACCCGGAAGCCTGAACACTGGAGACGTCGGCAGCTGTCTTGCTCCAACACGTGGACTTTGGTGAGGGAAGAACTTTATGCTTTGTGGCCTGGTATCTGTAAGCTTCTACCCCAAATAAATACCCTTTATAAAGACCGACCAATTGTTGGTATATTACAAAAGGCATCCCTGTGGCTGACGAAAACAGGTAGGTATATTTGTGAGGGAAGCAGGCTAGAATATTTTTTATTTAGTTCAATTTTGATATATAACTTGGAAATATTTAAACATACAGTCTGTAGGTCCCCACTAGTACTTTTGCTCTGGAACTGTGAGAACAGAGAAATTTATAAATGGGGGTTTCCTACCTATCTGCTTATAAGTTTTGCTGCTAGAATCTCTTCACTTACTTTTACCGTTAAGATATTTGTTGATAAATGACTTTATTAGCCCTCCCAAGGTTATTTTCTTTGTAATTGATAGAAGATTCCTAAATCTTATCAGCCTTCAAAGAGCTCAAGCAGAGGGCATACATAGATGACCTTTGACCAGATGCAGCTGGTATATAGAATTTGGCCTTTTCCATTTGGAGAAAAGAAAAGGTTAAGTTCCTGATACTCGAGCACTGGGATTTTTTCACACAAAAATACTCAAAATCAAGAATATCTGAAAATCTGGGACCCAATTTTTTCAAGGCAACAGTTGGCAGGGGCTGAATGCCAGGTCCCTTGATTGGGATATTAAGTCTACAGTTTGTCAAAGAATTCACTGCTCTCTTTTATCCAGACAGTAAAGTAGTGGCTTAAATTGGTGTTCATCAAAGGCCAGGTTTATGTCTCTCATTTACATCTGCTGCCTAACCCAGGGGAATCTGAGCTTTGAGCTTGCAGTCACATTTGATGGACTTTAGACGTGGAGCAGGCAGATGGGCAAGTGGTTTGGAAAGAGCCTGACCTTCCCTCCAGTGGGAATTCCATGACTCTTGGGAGTTTACATTTCCCAAGTGTAGGCACCATCTCTACAGGTACTCTGAGATGCAGACCAATCCCAAAAGAGTTCATCAAAGCTGAAACAAAAGCAGGTTAACAACTAAACAGAATTTATTTTTGAAACCTGAACTTAGTTCCCATCAGTTCAGAGTCAGTTCCAAGGAAATAAATAAAATAACATAGGAGAAAAATGAAATGCCTGTACTAAAGTAGTATAAAGCCTAACAGATATGATCTCAATATTGAGCCATACTTAGAAATAGGTTCTTTGGTTCTCTTTTGTATCCAGTGTTAACTTTCGATTTTTATTCATTTTTACCTGTCCAATTACCATTAAAGTCACACTTGGATTTTAAATATTTCTAAGGCCTGAATTTCATTTAGTCCTCTCACTGGCAAAATACATCTCAGCTATTGAATGCACGTACCTGAGATCTGGAGTAAGCAGACATGGCATTTGTATGCTTGCATCTGGAAAATGAATCAGAGCTTGTATTAGACATGATTGCCCTTATTAGTGGAATCTGACTTGTCAGTCCAGCCTCAGGGGTATTCCCTTTGGGCAAGGGAAATGTGCAGGAGAATAAAAGATCTTTATTCTAATAATTTAAATAAAGGAGAAAAAAAATGATTAACTGATATTTGGGTGACAGATAGGAAAGGAACTTTAGACTGAAATTGTAAGGCAAGATTATCAAATGTGATTTTGCAAAGCATGTGATCAGCTTTATATTAAATAAGCAATGGAAGTTTACCACTTGCTTATAATTAAACTTTAGATCAGGGCTCAGAAAACCAGCAACTGCCTGTTTTTGTAAATAGCTCTATTGGAACAAGCTCATTTGGTTGCCTGTTTTCTCTGTTTTCACATTACAATGACAGAGTTGAATGGTAGCAAACAAAACCAACTTACAGCCAACAAAGCCGAAAATATCTACTATCTGGCCCTTTACAGAAAAAGTTTGCCACCCACTCCTCTAGACAACCTTAAAATCCCAAGTGTTTTGAAATAATTGATTGTAGGACAGTACAGTTGTAGTCATGAACATGTATGTGCTTTGGAGTTAGATATATCTGGACCCAAAACCTGATTAATTTATTCACTCAATGGAAATTGATTGAATGTCCACTCTGTGTCAGGTATTATTCTAGGTGCTGTGGATAAAACAATGAATAAGGCAAGGTCTCTGCTCTCAGGGACCTTATATTCTAGTGGTCCATCAATTAATAATGGAATAACTTTGGGAAAGTTATTTCCCTAGTTTCACCTTCCTCAGGAGTAAGACGGTCCTACTAATATATAATTTATAGAATTACTATGAGAATTACCAGTGATAATAGGAAATTACTCAACATAATGCCTTGAACAAAGAAATAACTCAATAAATGTTAAGTATTATGAACATCTTCTCAAAGAGGGATGAAAGATGACTTTGTTTTTATTATTTTAAGGTCAATTCATTCAACAAATACATTTATTTAAGGTCACTCAAGATACTAGTGTTTACTAGATGAATCTTGGGAAAGTAAAGCAGGCAAGATAGGCTTGGGGCCAGCCTGTAGAAATTTTGGATGTTATGCTAATGAGTTTGGACTTAAAAAATGAGAGGCCAATGAAGAATTTGAAGGACAACTATTAAGATGAGCTGATAATAATAAGATTCATGTTTTAGAAATATAAGGTTAATATCTTTTTGGGTAATGGGTTTGATTTGAATATCCTGATTTTAGAAAAGACAAGTAACCTATCTGTAAAAAGATGACCACTGAATAACCTAGACCTGCCTGGGCTGTTTTAGTTTGCTAAAGCAACATACCAGAAATGGATTGGCTTTTAGAATGGGGGTTTACTGGCTTGCAAAGTCACAGTTCTGAGGCTGAGAAAAGTGTCCAAATCTAGGCATCATCAGGCAATGCTTTCTCCTGAAAACTGGCTGCTGGCAATCTCAGACTCCTCTGTCCCATGGCCAGACACGTGGTGGCATCTGCAGCTCTGCCTTCTCTTCCAGGTTCCATTGATCACAGCTTCTGGCTTCATGGCTTTCTCTCAGCTTCTGTGGGTTTCTCTGTGAGCTTCTGTGTGTCTCTCTGTATTCATCCCATTTATAAAGGACTCCAGTAAGAGGACTAAGACCCACCCTGGGTCAAGCCTTACTGAAGTAATCTAATCAAAAGGTCCCATGTATAATAGGTTCACACGCACAGAAATGGACATGATTTTCCAGGGTCCATACAGCATCAAACCATTACATGTGCTGTCACTGAAGTAGCCACTAGCCACATGTAACTATTTAAATTTAAGTGAAATGAAATGAAATAAAATGAAATAAAATAAATGGTTCCACAGTCAGACTAGCCACATTCCAAGTGCTCAATCACCACATGTGGCTAATAACTACCATATTGGGCAGCATAGACGTAGAATATTTCCACCAACACAGGAAGTTCTATTGGACAGTACTGACTATACTGGGAAACATACAATTTAATAATATTCTATAACTGTGGTCAAAGGGTCTTACTCAATGGTTCTAGACATTTGATAATGTTTTTATTAGGAAATGAGGAAAGCTTTTGGACTAGAGAAGGGTGAGAATTTCTTCTCTCTTTGAAGCCAGATATTTGGGTGGGCCTAGACTCTACAATATGGAGCAGCTTAGAGTGGTTCCTATGAGGAGGGTGTTTTGCCCTGACCGTGTGGACTCAGACTGGGAATGAGTACTAAATCCAGGCCACTGCTTTTGTTGCTTCTATTGGCACTAGCCTGGGCTTCGAAGTGCAGGCCTGTGAGCTGAGCATCTTCTAGGACAGCCAAATAGCCAAGACAACAGTTGTAGAAACTGTTGGCCTTAATAATTGAGCACATCTAAGTTGTGAAGTTTTTCTTGGAAGCAATATGGTTATCAGGACACACCTGTCACTGAGAGTAGTATACTCTTTTGGAGGTCATGTGGGGCAACACTGGTACCCAGCCCATGTAACCAAACACAGCAGAGCAGCAAGCTCAGAGTGCAATCCGCCATAGAGGCAGAAAGATGCAGATGACAGGTAAAGTCCAGAAGGAAAAAACAAGGACTCTTTCTGAAAGATGAGTTCTCAAAAAACTTGCAAAAAAAATACCAGAAAATGTTATGAGGTGAGTTGTCTATCAAGTGGGCTGGTAAAGTTGGCTACCACAAAGCTTTGGATATAAAAGGATATATACTTTCATTTTATAGTCAAAGGCTGATCAGGTCTGATCTATATGAATTATATGTATCATTTATTCTTCTCATGATAAAAGAATAGTCTAGTTGAAGGCCTTTTTTCATTATCAAAAATTAGCAAGTCATATTTTTCCTGTGGAACATAATAAAGTTGTTAATTGGAATAGATGACTCATGGCAAAATGTCCAAATAATCCAAATGTCATTAACAAGTTGGCTTTCTTCATTTCTGATTTTTTCAATCAGAAAAAGAACCTTGTTTATTCTGCCTAGATCTTCTCCATCATTTGTTTGATTGATAATTATAGGCTTTAAAAGTTTTATTTATTTAATGGGGCTTTCATAAATCTTAGTGCTTAATGTTAGAAGGAATGAACATCATTGTCTCTTTAGGTATATGAAAGTGTGCATTTGACCTGGCTGTAGATATATTTTTAAAGATTCCCAGATGATTCTAATGTGTATCCAGAGTTGAGAATCACTGTGGAGTAAGATGGGGAAACATTGAAGAACTGTAAGTAGGATGACAGCTCCTTTGGAGTTGTACTTTTGAAAGTTCACCCTCATTGCACTGTGGAGGAAAGGTCAAAGAGAGCTGGATTCTAGTGACTTATCAAGAGTTCAGACAAGGGCCTGAATGACACTCACAGGAGACTTTAAATAAATCCTTGGCAGGGAAAGCTACAAATGTCCTGGAAGCTGAGCCTCGACCATCTAAGCTCAGCTGAGAGAGAAGTGATCCTTGCTGAAATTGGATCAGTGGTGGGCTAATGGCTAGCTTGAGGGAACAGGTGATGAAGTGGCGGCAGGGTGTCAACATGCCAGGAATATGCCACAAGGACTACGCAGCCCTGACTTCTCCCATTTTCTGGAAATCACTTACGTGATTTGCCTCTAAGAGTGAAGGAGAGATTGCTACAGAGACTAGAAGTTCATCGCCTGCATCAGGGGAAGAGTGTGTGTCTGCTTGGGAGAGAGGTTCCACAAAATCAAGTGAGAACACAACTGGAAACTGGAAACCAGGCTTTGAGTCCAACAGCAGCTGGGACGTGGGAATTGAGGGTTATACTCCTAGAACAGTTCTCTCCTGTGTGACTGGGATTGATGTTATGTGCCTCCCTGAGGAGATTCCCCAGCATCTGCTCAGGCTCTGCTTGGGGAGTCATAAAAGGCTTGTTTGTGATCTGAGACTCATATTAGGAGATGACAATACTGATGCTGCTAGTATCGGAAATAACCATATGTGCCACCATCTTGCAACCATATGTGGTCAAAAGAGATATAATTCTGACCAGACGCAAGATTTAGACTCCAGCCAGCCATTTACTTTGATCAAATGAATCCTCCTATAGGATGTCTGCTAGCCCTTTGTGTTTTTGCACAAGGCCACTTGAAGCCCAGGATGGCCTGGGCTTGTACTGAAAGGTTTAGGCAAGTCCCTAAAGCTCCCAGGCCACATGAAGAGATTTGCTTGGAATCAGCTCTCCTGGGCAACTTGATTCTCCTGAGAACCCAAGGTCCTCAAATCTGCACAGGTTTGATTTTTGCCCACATTTGTTTTCACTTTGATCTAGCTGAAGCTCATGTTGGGCTTGATCACTGAAAATACAAGATGGGTTTCAGAGATTCAGCAAGGATGATCTTGATTATACAAAAATTCTCCTATAAATAGAACCCATCCATCCTGTATTTCTACATTATAAATGCTACATTTACAAAAATGATGTGGAATCACATGTTATCTTTGTGAATAACCATATATGGCTAATAAAGACATACAGAAATATGAATTATTTTCTACACTGGCAATCACCACAGTTACCTTCTTTCCTTTTTATCACTCTTCTTCCAACACAGCATGCATATTCTTGGATATCTATTTTTAATATTTTGGTAGAGACCATTAGAATTTTATGATATACTGAATTGGCATTGAGTCATAAAATTTTTTGTGTGAGTGTAATTTTTTTTTTTAGGAGGTACTGGGGATTGAACCTAGGGCCTTGCACATGGGAAGCAGGCAGTCAACCACTGAGTTGCATCTGCTCCCCAAAAAGAGTTGTTTTTGTTTGTTTGTTTGTTTTATTTTTAGGAGGTAATGGGAATTGAACACGAGACCTCATAAATGGGAAGCAGGCGCTCAACCACTAGAGCTACATCCACTCCCTGTAATTTTTTTTTAAATTAGAGAAGTTGAAGGTTTGCAGAAAAATCATGCAGAAAATACAGAATTGTCATATATCTGCTGTGATGGTTAGGCTAATGTGTCAACTTGGCCACATAATAGTGCCCGGTTGTTTGGTCAAGCAAGTGCTGAACTAACTGTGATACAAGGGTATTTCATGGACTTTAATCATCTGTGAGTTGACTGCATATATAGCTGATTACATCCACAATCACCTGAGGAGATTGCCATTAGCAATGAGTGATGTCTTATCCAATCAGTTGAAGGCTTTCAAAGGAGAAGTGATTTCAGCAGTCAGAGAGAGAATCCCCATCTCCGCTTCAGACAGCCAGCATCTCCTGAGGAACTCATTGAAGACCTTCAATCAGAGTCCCTGGCTTGCAGCCAACCCTATGGAATTTGGACCTGTGTATCCCCATGGTCGTGTGGGACAATTTTATAAAATCTCATCCTATTTACAGGTATTCCTATAGGTACTGTTTCCCTAGAGAACCCTGAATAATACACCTGCCCCCATTTTTTAGCATTTTGCATTAGTGTGGCACCTTTGTTACAATTGATGAGAGAATATTATTATAATTGTACTATTAACAATAGTTCACAGTTTACATTCGGGTTCCCTGTTTGTGTTGTAGAGTCATAAGATTTTTTAAATGCATTTTTTTCACCTATGATAAAAGCAAGGTTATATGTAGTAATGTAATTAATATTTATAAAATATAAATGTTTCATAATAAAACTTAAAAAATATCTTGAATATATCTTTTTCTTTCCCTTTTGGTCTAGTTAGGTGGGAAAAATTGCTGTCCTTAGCATCTTAATTAAAATAATATTATTACTTGAGCAAAACAGAAAAAATTTGACATATTCATATGGTAATGACATTAACAATTACTCTCCATTAGTCTTCTTGATTGTACTAAGCCATCTGTGCTTGTAAAAATAATAATAAACAATGAATTTCATATGCCATATGTATTTTGTTGTTTAATAATATTTAAGCAATAATCCTGAAGCAATCACTTGTTAACTGTGATAATTGCTTAAATATAATTATTCTGGCAACAAATAATAATCAATTATTTATACTATTAACAATTGCTTGCTTAACTTTTTTTTTTTACCTTACAGAAATTGCTGGTGGCCATAGCCTGTCTCAACAGCTGTACTGGAAAATTAGTAACTCTATTGTGTTAATGACAGATTTTCCATGAATCAAACCCCTAAATATGGTCTATTAGATTTGTAATATGCGCTTATAGTATTTTCAAAAATGACACTGCTATAGATATCTTAACCACTTTATTGTTAAAAATGACTTTAATAAAACTTCTAGCAAATGCAAAATGTGGAGTGATCAATATTACAAAGCACAACATGAATGTGAAAATAATCGGCCCAAGTAAGAAGATGTTGATAGAAAACAAGGTTTGATTTAGGGGAAAAACATAAAAGCTTATCAGACTTATATACTTTTCCAAATGTATCACTACTGATTTTAGCTTTGGACAATCTACTAGGTCATTTAAAGGAATGATGTATGAAATTAATGTGTGGCATTTCTTATAACGAAGAGGTGACTAACTAAATCGTACTTATTTAACCAATAAAATAATTTGTAATGTTTATGATTCATAGCAAGATTTCTTTTAATATTGCAGAAAAGGATGCGTTGGCCTAAATCATTCTTTCACATTCAGGGAACAAAGCACTTGATTCAGTCTTTTAATTCATTATTCCTGTCACGACAGGGAAATACACCACTTGTCGTGTTCAACTCCCTCCACATTAGGGGTTCTCAAGTGGGGGCAATTTCGCCCCCAGGTACATTTAGCAATGTCTGGAGACACTTTGGTTGTCACAAATGGGGCCTTAGGAGGGTGCTCTGCTCCTGGCATCTAGTGGGTAGAGGCCAGGGTGGCTGCTAAACACCCAAACAATGCACAAAACAGTCCTACAACAGAGAATTATCTAGCCCAAAATGTCAAATCAATAATGCTGACACAGAGACATCCTGATCTAGAATACCTGTTTTGCAGTTAAGTAATTTATAGAGAAACTAAAACATTTCAACTTGAAAGTTTTTCAGTGAAATTAAAAGACCTAACTACCTAGGAAATTTTCTTCCCATCTTTTTCCACCAGGGAAACTAGAGAGTATTCACACAAGGAAAAATTTCTCCCTCAAAGATCTGGTAGTAAGCTGCAAACAACAAAACACCCCCTTGCTCTTTTAAGCAAAGAAGAAAGGAATTTATTAAAGAAAATTAGGTGGCTAAAAAAATCATTGTAAGGGTTAGGTTAAGAGAATGGTGGCTGAATCTTCCAATAAGGATTCTGCAAACCACATCTCAGAAATGCCTGATGCAGAAACTCCATGGCAGCTGCTACTGCCAATGCCAGCAATCTGATGCTAGGAGCTGCAATCTCTACCATCACCCACTCACTTTCTAATCAAGGTCTTGCGCAGTTCCACCTTAAGGAGGAGCCCATGATGTAAAAGTGTGGCTGCAGAAGAAAAATGGCTGCCTCCAGAAGATGGGTGCAATTCTGGGAATTCATCAAAATGTAAAGAGTTGTTTGAAGAATGTCTTGTGGCCACAAATAACAGTTGTGCTTTCTCTCTGATCTTAGGACCACACAGAGTGAACAACAGAATTGCTATTTGTTTTTGGAAATAATAGAACTAGAATCACTGGATCCCACTATTTTAAAGTTGGAGGAGAAATAGATTATTTATCTCAACTCTATTTCCTCTTTGCCCCACACTCATCTATTTTTAGTTTGTCTCTTACTTTACTTCATTTATTTATTCATTCATTCATTCATTCAACAAATAACTACCGAATACCTACTTTGTGTTAAGTCCTTTACCAGAGGATACTATATTGGAGGATATTGCAGTGAACAAAAGAGACAAAGTCCCAGCATTTATGTTCAGACTTGGAGAGAGAAATAAGAAAAACAAATAATTAAACTATCCAAAGTCAGGAACTGAATATATTTAAGTGAATGCTCAGATAAATCTCTTGTTATCCAATTTCTTATTACCTGTTACCTGAAATTCAGACAAAAAATAAATTCAGATAATGCATTATCTCTTGCTATCCCAACTCAGGCCACCAAATCAGGAATCAAATAGAACTGAGAGGTAAAGGGAACTTTCATAAGGATAGTTAGAAGGAAGGGGGAAGCAAATTTAAATAGTGTGGACAGCTTCACCGAAAAGTTGATATTTGGGAGACAATCCAAGCAGAAAGATTTGCAAGTACAAAAGTTTAGGGGAGGGAGAATGCTGCTGGATTTGAAGAACAGCAAGGAAGTTGGTGAAGCTTTGGAGTGTGTGGGGAAAAGAGTGATGGATGAGATCAGAGAAGTAGCAGGGGGCCAGATCATGGAAGACTTTTGTAGGCAATTGTAAGAATTTGGATTTTCTCAGAGAGAAATGGGGACCCAGTAGAGGATTTTGAGCACAGGAATAACTGTGCTCATGTATTTCAAAAGGAACACCATGTTGAGAATGTACTGTAGGAAGGTAAGGGTGGCCCCTGGGAGAGTAGCTAGAAGGCTATTGTAGTAACCTGTGTGTGACACAATGGTGGCTCAGACCTGGGTGGTCCCAGTGGAGATAGTGAGGTCAGATTCTGGAAATATTTCGAAGGTAGAGCCTAATTTATTCTTGATAGATTAGAAGTGAAGTATGGAAAAAAATAAGAGTCAGGGATGCAGGGATGACTCCAAAAATTTTGTTCCGTTCAACTAGATGGAGGGAGTTGTCCTTTATTGGGATGAGAAAAATTGGAGGAAGAGGATTTTTGTGTGTGTGTGAGAGTATGTGAATGTATGTGTGTTTGAGGGAGCAGTGGTTCTGTTTTGGTCATGTTAAATGCAAGATGCTTGTTAGGTATCCAAGTGGAAATATTGCCTGGAATATATGACTCTGGATTTTAGGGGGGAGGTATGAACTGAAGGTATGCATGAGGAATCATGAGGAATCATGAGGATATGGGTATTATGTAAATACAGTGCCTGGTTGAAGTCCAGAAGGGAATGTTGTGTAGAGAAAAGAATTAAGAAGAGAATCCTGGAGGCTCCAAAGTAAAGCAATTGGAAAGATGCAGAACCAGCAAAATAGATGGAGAATGCGCCACCTGTCAAGTAGGAGAAAAAACAGAATTGTTTTCAAGGATGGACTGATTAAGTGTGTCAAATGCTGCTGGAAACTCAAATGGGTGATGGCTGAGAATGTTCCTTGTGAGTAGCAACATGGAAGTAATTAGCACTTTTCTAATAAGTAGTTTCGGTGGTGATGGTGGTGGTGGTGGTGGTGGTGGTGTTACATGAAAGCCTGGTTAGAGAGAGTTTGAGAGAGAATGAAAGGGGAGATGAAGACAAAAGGATAGACAACTCTTTCAAGATGTTCTGCTCTCAAGGAGATGAGAGCAGTGGGAAAGTGGCTAGAGTGGTAGGATGGAGGAAATAATGCGTGCTGGTATTGTGATAAGAACATGCCAGTGATGAAAGAGAATTGATAATGTACAAGAACAAGCTCCTAATTAGTAATAGGGAGGTCCTACGAAATGAGCTAATTCTCTTCCCTCCTATGACAAAAGCCTGAATAAATTCTGTGAAGAAAATGAAATATGGGCATGCCTTGCTTTATTGTGCTTCACTTTATTGTGTTTTGCAGATATTGCATTTTATACAAATTGAAGCTTTGTAATAACTCTGAGTCAAGTAAGTCTATTGGCACAATTTTCCAACAGCATGTGCTCGCTTTGTGTCTTTGTGTCATGTTTTAAATAAAGTATGTACGTGGGTTTTTAGATATACTTACTGGACTACAGTAAATTAAAGTATAAACATAACTTTTATATGCACTGGAAAACCAAAAAAATTGTATGACTCATTTTCTTGAGATATTTGCTTTATTGGGATGGTCTAGAACCAAACCCACAATATCTTTCAATGTATGCCTGTAAATGAACTTGGAAGGCAGAAACAAATTTGGAATTTTGTGTAGAACAAGGTATTTATTGAAAAGAAGAACAGGTAAGAAAAATTGGGAGGGCCAAGTTCAAATGTGCTATATTTATTCACTTATTCATTGGTAATTAATCCATAGTAATAACCAGCGGTGAACTAGTAAATGTCCAACCACAGTGTCTCCAGATGAAAGAGAAGCCCTGGTTTGGAGTAGTTGCCATTTTCTATGGTGTAACGACACCCATCTAATTTCAGGCTGCCAACATGCTATCACTGACTCAGGAGCTCAGGAAGATGTGCACAATCAGCTTTTGTGAGCTGGTGAAAGCCTGTTCCAGAAGACCAGTGGAATAAGGAACACTTATGAATGAACATATTTGGTCACATTCCCACAGAAGCAACTCTGAAGCAAGGATTTGGGTGGGAGTGATTAATCAAGGACATGCTCCCATGGGAGATGTGTAAGGAATGAGGAATCAGGACATAGATGGGTAGGAAGGCAGACAAGGATGTGATGGCAGCGTGAGTCCCTCAGAGGGTTGCTTCAGCCCAATCCAATAGAGGATCTCCTGAGCAGAAAACTTGCCCCAGGGTCATCCCAATCGCACACAGTAAAGGCTGTGTCATCTCTTTTGGTCTGGTGGGGGTAGTCTGCAGATCAACTCTGTGTTGCCTCCTTCTGTTCAAAGATACAGAGAAAAGAAGGATGCCCTTCACCAGCAGCTTGGAAGGTAGAGGAAGCAGAGAAGATTTGATTGCCAACATGATCCCTGTTATGGGTTTTGAAGGGTAAATAAGGGCTCACCTAGAAGACAGAAGAGAGAGCACAGCATGTGCTTTTCTGATACAATGTGTTTCAATCCTAGCTGCACATCAGAATCACTTGGGAAGCCCTAAAGAAATACAGGTCCTGGACCCCACCTTCAAAATTTTGGATTTAGTTATTTCAGACACTCATAGTTTTTAAAACTCCACAGTGATTTGTCTGTGTAGTCAAGGTTGATGGTCAGTCCTCTCGAACACTGAAGCAAAACAACAATTTTTGAGAACTAAAATAGCCATGTCGTTGGGTCTCACAGTGCTGTGTGGGAGGGTGTGTGTATATTTACTTATATAGAAGTATGTGGCTGTCTTCTTCTTTTCCTTCTTTTTCTTCTGTGGGCGTGGACTCATTTGGAAATAGGATCCTATCTTTGAAGATGTTATTAGTTAAGGCGTGGCCAAATTGAATGAGCATGGGCCTTTTTCCGATATGGCTGAAGTCCTTCTAAGCAGAGGAAATTCAGATGTGGCTAGTCACTAGAAACCAGAGGAGAAGCTAGAGCGGAGAGAGAGGTTACCGGGTGACAAGAAAACCCAAGGCTTGCCGGTGAGCCAGCAACAGAACACTACAGACTCCAGGAGAAAGCATGGCCTGATGACACCTTGATGTTGGACTTCTAGCCTCCAAAAACCATGAGACAATAAATTCTTGATATTTTGGCCAACCCATTTTGTGGTATTTCTTATGGCAGGTCTGGCAAACTACGATAATTGCATTAAGTTAGCGGAAGTTGGTCAAATAATTGGATAATATGATCAATAAAGATAGTCAATACAGTTACCCCTTGGAAATGGTTTCAGAAATTTTTACTTGTTCTTAGCAGAAAAAGTTATTAGGACTCTAAACCACATTGCCCAGCTAATTTGGAAGAAAAATGTGTATATGTAAACAGCGACTTAAGTGGAACAATCAATCAGCCACATGCCTGAAGTGCCTTGATGAGACAATGTCATTTTAAACATCTGAAATATTAAGTGAGACCACCTTGATTGCCATCATTTTCCAGCTCTAGCAGTGCTTTCTAAAAAGCTAACATTTATCTTGACTGTTTTGAATTTGGCTCAGTAGGAGATCTCACTGAAGGAACAGGCAAACAGTGCAACTTCCCTCGATAAGGTAAATATTGTGTTAAGATAATTGTTAACTTTGGAATGAGCCCCACTGTAGGGCATGTTTAATTACTAGCCAAAATTGCACACATCTCTCTAATTAAGCAAACTTCCCCCTCCCCACAACACATGTCTGTTGAAAACAAAACAAGTAGAAATAAGACCAGATTATATATTAGTGAAAACCCCTAGATCATATTCAGGATAAAATGAGGGAAATCTTTCCACATTAGTACCAAAAATATTCCCAGTGTTTTAATTAATATTTAATTAATAACTACAGCTGTTCATTGCCAGAAACTGTGCTTTACAAATATCTCAAATTTTACTTAATTTTCATAGCAATCACAAGTGTGAAACCCTGGAGAAGCTGAGTGACTAGCTCAGAAGTCCCTTCCTCCAAGAAGCTTCCTCTGACATTCCAAATTCAGAGTAGATTGCTCCTCTGAGGACCCTTGACGGCCATTATCACCCTCCTAGTACCCTGCATGTCTCTATCATGGCATTTTCAACCCTGGACTACAATTATTCCTTTTCCTGCATTGTAATTCAAACTCCAGGAGACAAGTAAGAATGACTTTTAAGATCATATGCTGCTTTCTAAGTCTGCCTAGAGACTTTCTAGAATTGGCTGTTATATATCATATAGATCCATACATCATATGGTCCCATTTTTGTGAAAATAAGACTGCAGACTCAGAAATTTTGAACCGTAGCTTTGGTTGTTTACTTATCTGCATGCAGGAAGAAATCGGGGATTGGCTACCAAACACAGATAGGAGACTCTCACACTTCAATTCTTTATTTTTTTTAAAGATTAATATATTTATTAATTACCCCCCACCCCCCATTGTTTTGTGCCTACTGTCTGCTCTGTGTTTTTCTGTGTCTGCTTGTTTTCTCTTTAGGCAGCACTGGGAACCAATCCCGGGACCTTCCTGAGTGGGAGAGAGGTGCTCAATCTCTTGCATCACCTCAGCTGCCTGGTCTGCTGCATCTCTCATTGTCTCTCCTGTGTGTCTCTTTTTGTTGCATCAACTTGCCACACCAGCACTCCTGTGTGGGCTAGCACTCCGCTCAGGCCAGCCTGCCTTCACCAGGAGGCCCCGGAAATCGAACCCTGGACCTTCCTGTTTTGGTCAGCCAAAGGTGTGCCTATTGAAATACACCAAAATTGGTCGGTCTTTATAAAAGGTATTTATTTGGGGTAGTAGCTTACAGTTACCAGGCCACAAAGCATAAATTTCTTCCCATACCAAAGTCCACGTGTTGGAGCAAGATGGCTGCCGACGTCTCCAGGGTTCAGGCTTCTGGATTCCTTTGTTCTCGGGGCTGCATTTCTCTCCAGGCTTAGCTTCTGTTTTCTCCATGAGTTCAGCTGTAGACCAGGAGGCTTTCTATGCTTTGTGTCTCTCCACAAGGCCAGCTGTAGACTATTGGGCGAACGGCTCACTCCAGCATCAGAACTGCCTCTCAAATCTCCTTCTCCAAATCTCTGCAACTCAGATCTGCTGCCTAGCCTTTATACTTGTGTGATGGCTAGGCTAATGTGTCAACTCGGCCAGGTAATTGTGCCCAGCTGTTGGGTCCAGCAAGCCTGGGGCTAATAGCATCTGCATCAATCAGCAAGATTGGATGAAGAATGGATGACGCTGTTATCCATTCAGTTGACTGCTTATAAAAGGGAACTGATTTCAACATTCGGAGAGAATTTCCCAGCTCGTCC